>JAHFWG010000406.1:10781-20061 GCA_020233015.1 Callinectes sapidus | reverse complement strand
CTCACCCTCATTTCTCCCTCAGACACTGCTACGCCCTCACTGTCACCCGGACCCTCCACTCTCTATACCTACCTAGTGCCTACCTACCTACCTTCCTCGTGCTTCTTTCACCTCCCCTCGCTACTCTCTACTACGTCCCATCAACTACAAACCTAACCTAACTTAACTTTATCTAATGTAACGCCCCCCAAAAAAAAAATAAATAAATAAATAACCAAGCCTACCTAATGACCTTGTTTATCTTTCACCTCCTTTCGCTACCCTTTACTCCATTGCATCCAACTACAAACCTAACCTAACCTAATCTTACCTAACCTAACCTAACCTAACTTTACCTAACCTTATCTAACCTATCCTAATCTAACCTCACCTAGTCTACTTTCCTCGTGCTTGCTTCACCTCCCCTCGCTGCTCTCTTGTCCATTCCCTCTAACTACAAACCCTTCACAAGTTTAGCAATGCGCCTGATGAAAAATCCATACCCATGCATCCCTTTTTTTCTGTACCGGCATTCACAGGTTGTTTTCCTTAATTCAGCCAGGTAAAGGTGTGAAGGTAAGACAGGAACCATGAACAGTACCTAAGATTATGCTATTGTGATTTTTATTACAGGGAAAGTACAGGTAAGGGGTCACTATTATGGGAACTTTATTATTAGTGATTCAGCAAGGTTAACGTGTAAAGTGAAATAGAAGTCACTTGTAAGACCGAAAAATGTAACAGTACCTAAGAATATGAAAGTTTTTACATTTTTACTGTAGGGAAAGTACAAATAAGTGGTCTCCATTATCCAAAGTTTGTTTATTCTTATTGATTCAGCAAAGTCAAATGTTTATAGTGTAAGAGGAGTCACTTGTGGTATCGAAAAATATGCCAACAATAATTTAATAGTGACAGTACCTAAGAATATGCTAATGTGTTTTTTACTACAGGGGAAGAACAAGTAAGTGATACAACAAAGTCCAGGTTTTTATCCATTAAGTACTTGGACACATTTTCAGACTTATTCTGCATATTATTTGTCGATTTTATACAGCTTCATAAACTCATGGAAGGATAAAATTCTACAGACTCTGGACATTAACCTCGTGACTTCCATAGAACCTTCCTAATGTCAACAAAGTCGTCTAATCATACCTAAAACTCGTGGTAAAAGTGTCATAATAATGAAGGGGTTAATAACTGAAATAGGAGTCACTTGTACCAAAAAATATGGCAGCGTTGATTGTATAATAGCGAAGGTATATGAGTGGTTACTGGAAGCCTGTATCAAAGTTTCTACGCCTACGCCAAGAGTGCGGTCAAATGAGGATATCCCAAGGGCACCACTGAGCACAGCAGACCCTCGGGAAGGTCACATTAATGGCCAAAATGAACATCATAGAGATAGACGATCCCAACACAGCCCTCCCATACATACAAAACCTGGTATTTCATCTGTGTCTGATAATTCATTTCTATCAATTTACTACTTATCTTTACGTGATATTTAAGTTGAAAATAGAATAAATCAAAAGGGATTGCTAAATTTTCGCTTAACACCTTCATTACTGGGATACATTTTTATCAAGGGTTTTGGGTGCGATTAGATGATTTTATTGATATTAGGAATGGTGTATGGAGGTCAGAAAATTAATGACCAGAGTATATACTATTCTAATCCCCCACACGAGTTTCTGAAGCTGTATAAAATCGACAAATAATAAGCAGAATAAATCTAAGAACGCGTCCCAGTAATAAAGAGGTTAAGAAGACTAATTAGGAAAACAGTTTTAATTGGTCAAACATATTTATATCTGTAGGTGGTTTGATAGCTGGTTCATTCAAAGGTACTACTACAGCTAAGGTTAGGTTTAGTAGCAGTCCTAACTCACTACTCTCTCTCTCTCTCTCTCTCTCTCTCTCTCTCTCTCTCTCTCTCTCTCTCTCTCTCTCTCTCTCTCTCTCTCTCTGTCTAAATCAATATTGTGTCGTCATCACCTGAGTTATCATCACCATCACCACCATTAACTTTTAGACATTTAACACCACAATGCTATGGTGGTGGTGGTGGTGGAGTAACACACACACACACACACACATACACACACACACACACACACACACACACACACACACACACACACCTGTCAGATTCAACAGGTGTAATAAGCGGGTTTAAAAAAGGTAAATTTCCGAGGGTTTAATGAGGTAATTTGAAGCTTAACTGAGCCGCGCGTGTTTAACTGTTGCATGCCCCTCTCTCTCTCTCTCTCTCTCTCTCTCTCTCTCTCTCTGGCGGAGTCTAGATGGCGGGAATGGACAGGTGTAGCGGCGGCAAGTGATAACGTAGACGCCGCCACCACCACCATCACCACCACCACCACCACCGCCACCACCACCGCCACTTACTTGCGTCATCAGTATCACGCCACTTGAGTCACTCCTTGTCATCATCTCAGTCATCTCATCCCCATACACACACACACACACACACACACACGCACACACACACACACACACACACACACACACACACACACACACACACGCACTATACAATTCATCCACGTCCGGTACCTCATTCCACTAATTCCTCCACTGATGTCGCTCTTTCACCTCACTCCACTCTGTCCAAGGCGTCATTAAAGTCTATCTTCCACAGTTTATTCGTGTATTTCATTTGTCATTCCACTTTTTATATGGTTAGTCTTCTTTCACTTACTCCTCTTTCTTATACAGTTACTCTTATTCCAGTTACTCCATCTTTTATTAATTTCCAGTCACTCCACCTTTTATATTTACTCTTATGTCAGTTACTCCATCTTCTATCCACATCTACTCACTCCACCTCTAATACAGCTTTTATTCCAGTTACTCCACCTCTTATTTACTTCATTCGTCACTCTTCCAGAATCTTAACACGTTTCCCTCTTCCACTTCTCCACCTTGTCATTCCTTACCACATTAACCACAATCCCTCATTTCCATTTCCTCCACTTCTACCTGTATAACATTCCACTCACTCCCTTGTTGCCTGAAAGCACTTCAATACAATGATACGTTTCCATATCTCTTTTGCTTATTAGTTGATTTTATACGACTTCAGACACTCATGTGGAGATTAAAATAGCGCAGACTGGCCATTAATCTTCTGACCTCCATAGACCCCACTTACTAATGTCAATAAAATCGTGTAATGGCATCCAAAACTCGTGGTAATAATGTGTCCCAGTACTGAAAGGTTAGATCACTTTACCTCTTCACCGCTCACGTCCTCATTTCAAATCACTCCAACGCACACCGCAGCCTGTACTATTCCACCACACACCACTTGACTCACCACACACCACACTACACACCCTGAATTATTCCACCACGCACCACAGATTTGAAGGATGGCGTCTCAGGAACATGACACCCCCCCACCCACCCACACCCACACACTCACGGCTCTTACCCCCTTAATTACCTCAAACCATTCCTTAACACGTCCCTAAAGACCTGCCTGTCAAGTCCACCAGCGCTGTACAGGTGTGGCCACAACTGTTTGCGCTCCACCACACCTGTGCAGTCTGGCACACAGTTTCCCTCCGCCCCCTCCCGCCCTTGAGTGTTTGTCTGATAAGAACACCTGCACAAACCATAGGAAGCTTCTTTTCGTTCTGAGCTGACCCCGCTCTCTGACCTCTGCCCTCTGGCCCCCACTCGTCATAACACACACGCCCACCACCACCCGAGGCTCCGCGACACGTGCCTCCACGCCTGCACGCCCCCAGCCAACCTTTGTGTGTGTGTGTGTGTGTGTGTGTTTACAATGTTACATAGCAGAACTCAATATAGTTCCCCACAGCCCGCCCTGCGCTGCCTGAGCCTCACCAGGCCACACACACACACACCAAGTCATCCTGCCGCGTACCTCTGTGAGTCACAGTAACCCTCAAGTAATGAAATGGTTGGTGGGTGCCCCGTGTTACCCTCGCCGTGTCGTGCCGACAGCTAACGAGACGCCGTCGTGACACACTCGCCCTATCGCTGTGAACCCCACGCCATGGAGGGCCTGACCACCCCAAGCCCTCCCTCCACACAGGCACGGTAAGTTGTTGAGGAAGGAAAGAAGCAACACTCACCTTGAGGCTCTTGCAGCGCGGGTCGAGGAAGCTGGCGACGTGGTGCAGGGGCGTGAGGGCAAGGGCGTCGGTGAGGCTGCTGGCCAGATGCTGCTTCAGCTGCTTGAGAGGCTTGGAGCTGGCGGGCGAGGCGCACAGCTGCAGCAACTTGGCGCGACACAGCACCGCCTGGTTCAGCGTGGGCCTCAGAGGGTCGCGCACCGTCAGGAGACATCGCCGCACCCCCGCCAGGAGCTCGGCCACCTCCTGGTAGTTGAGTCGCTCCCCCAGAAGGGAGGCGCCTCCCTCACAGCCGGCCATCACCACACACAGCTCGTCGTGGTGGGCGGTGATGAAGGTGAGGGCATGCAGGAGGGCGTCCCATCGCTTCACTTCGTGGGGCTGCAGGCCGCACCCAGACACGCTGGCCACGCCGGAGTCTGCCAGGAAGGCCAGCACGGAAGCCACGTCGTCGCATATTTGACGGTACGACGGTTCCTCCGACAGCGCCTCCAGCACGGCCTCCGTTGCGTGCCACACACAGCGCACGCCCACCACGCCAGGCTCGGCTGGCGTGCCCTGGTCACTCACCACGGTGAGGTGCTTGTCCCTCATGGCTGCCGGCACCAGCACGTCGTTGAAGAAGCCAGACAGCAGCGCCGTGACAGACTCCTCCTCGGTCTCGTTCTCCACGATGCGGTGCGCGCCCAACACGTAGCTGCGCAGCTCGAACTTCGGAGTGATGAAGTGGATGGCGCCCGTGATGAGGTGCATCTCGCGGTCCTGGTGCAGGGACAGGCACAGGCTGGGCTGGTCCAGCACCGCCCTGGCGATCAGGGAGCGGGACTCGCCGGCCATGGGCGTGAGGAAGGTGGCGAGCAGCTGCCTGGCGGAGGGCAGCGGCTCCTCCTCGCGGAAGGTGCCGTGTGCCGCCCCGAGGTTGAGCACCGTCCACACCAGCCGCTGGAAGGCCGCAGAGTCGAGGGCTGAGGGAGACACGAGGTCATGGCACATGTAGCGTAGCAGTGCCCTCGCCACGCCGGCCATGGCGGCCGTGGGTGCCAGGGGCAGCTCGTCTGATAGGTGTCGCGCCCCATCGTTCTCACCCCTCAAGGCGAGGCTCAGCGGCGACCTTCGAGGGGAGCCTGACTGGGCGGCGTGGGCGGAGACGGGAGAGAGGGCGCGTACCGAAGGCGGGGGTGAGTCTCCCAGGCGCGGGTCTGCCTCTGTCGGGGCGCCCACCTCGTCGTGGTGTCGGGAGCTGAGGTCTGTGGCGGAGCAGCGATGGCGCAGCAGGCCACCCGTGCCGCTGTACTTGGTGTAGGTGACCACCTTCAGGCAGTTCTTGCAGGCGGCGAAGGGTCTGATGACGCCGTCCACGTACACCACCGAGAACCTGGACCACACGTCGGAGATGTAGTGCGACCCCGCGGCGTCCTTCTCCGCCAGGGTGATGCGGGAGGAGCCGCAACTCACCAGCTGCTGCACCACGTCCTTAGCCAGCCCGCCCCCATCATCAGACGTGTCCTCGTGGCCGCCGCGCACGCGCCCTCCGTACCTGCTGGGGGATGACCACCCTCGCAGGTCTTCTGGCACGGCACAGTCACTGGTGTCTGCTCGCTCCTTCTTCACGCCGTCCCGGCCCCAGCAGGAGCTGCTCGCCTCGCCAGGGCTGCACGGGCTGCCGCCGCGCCCTTCCTGTGCCGCCGCTTCTAGCCGTGCTCGCTTCGCCTCTTGCTCCTCGCGCTCCTTCTCACGCTGCTGCTGGTGCTGCTGCTGCTGGCGGTGGAGGTGTTCCAGGTGTGACTGTTGTAGCTGCTGGAGATGCTGCAGGCGCTGTGGGTCGCTGAAGGCAAAGTTGAAGGCGGTGAGCGGGTGTGCCGCCGCCGCCGCCACCAGCTGAGGTAACTGCAGGAATCTCAAGTCTAAGGGGAACGAAGGAGGCGGCCCACCAGCCTTCCGTTTCCGACTCCCGGCGGAGGCGCTGCCGGAGGAGGTGGTGGTGGGCTGCGCGGCGGTGGGAGGCGAGCCCGTGCTGGTGGGAGAGGCCCGCGACGCCACCGTGGTGAGCGACACAGGCGAGGAGCGAGCGCTCCCGCCATCACTATGTGGAGGCGCCTCATGCTTGGCGAGGACCTCCTCCTTGATGTTATTGTCATTGAGAAAAGTGTCACCTTTGAGGTCGCCCTTGAGCGCCGCCGCCGAGGTGTCGACAGGGAGGTTGAGCTTGGCCGAGAGCTTGACGGCGCGGTTGACGGGGGACCGCTCCGACAGGGGGTTGCAGGGATGTCGCAGGAGGCTGGCTGTCCCGCTCCGCGAGTCGCAGTGTAACACTCGAAAACACACCTTGCACACGGCAAACGGCCGAATCACATGGTCCACTCGAACACGATAATAGAATTTCCAAGCATCAGCGCGCGCTTTTTGGTTGATCTCCAACTCGAGGCGGTCAGAGTGCTCTAGTATCAACCTCTCAATGAGCGTCTTGTCCACGACCTCTGTCATATTCGCACTGGCCCACGCCAAGCACACAACTGGCCCGGGTAGGTGCGCGTGCGTGAGTGTACTGTAGAATGTGTCACGGTCACACGCACGACTAGGAACGTGACGGGAAATTTATAACAGATCGTTCTAGCGGGACCAACTCATCCTGCAAAACAAGTCAGTTTCCACGTGAGAATTGCTCCAAGTATCACCTGCACACTCGTGTTGCACTGTACCAGGGCACCACGCAACAAAGAAATGGAAAACACACACCACAACTCCTCGAAAACTGGTCAAAACAAGTCCGTGTGAGAGCGGCGTGTGCGCCCGCTAGAACGCACTTGGGCCCGGGAGCCGCTGGATGTTGATTCGTCACGGAGGCGGGTGAGTCAATACGCGGCCCCACGTGACGGGATCAGCTCTCCTCGCTCCTCACGGCTCCTCACGGCCTCCCCCTGCGCCGTCCCCTGCCCCTTCCCCTCGTTGTGGCCCCACACTCACGACATAGTGCGTCAGGGGAAGGGACGACGCCAGGAGAACTGCGACTGTCCCCGACACAGGCCCCGGCCGCGGCCCAGCTGATGAGTGCGTGCAGGCGGAGAAGGGTGAGCCTCGCCAACACCTGATCTCGCGATATCCGCGCACTTTACGGCACTCACGCGGCACCACTCGCCACCAGGGGAGCCTCACTCCAGCCTGAGCCTCGGCAGCCCCGCCACGCACTGTATTTCCATTGCCATTCACTAGGCAGGGCGTTGTATGGGGGCTTGCGTGGACCCCGCTAAGGTGAGTTACATAAATGGCGGAGCTATGCAGGTCCATAAACAGAGGTGGCCGGTGGTAGTGGTCAGGCCAGCCCCGGGCCAGCGGACAAGCCGGTGGTCTTCGTCATGTTCTGTTCCTCAACGTTACCCTCACAACAGCACCACCACCAGCACGGCTCGTCCCTACGCGACGCCCTTTGCCCAGCATGAGAGACACTGTGGCCAGACGCGGCGCTGCGTGGTCCTAGGGCTCGCCGGCCAAGACGCACCTAGTTGGCCGTACCCGCGAGTGAGCGAAAATGTGTGGCGGTGTTGTGGTGGGCCGGTGGTGGGGTAGCGCCGCGGCTCCTCCCTCCGCTGGGCGACGCGGGGTCGGCTGGGCGGCGGCAGGCAGTGGTCATGCCTCCAATACTAATTAGGACCAGACCGGCCAGCCAACCAGCTAGTGCGGCAGCCAGCCCCCAGACCTCCTCCTCAACTACCCGCCGCCTTCCCCATCGGCCTTCTCCTCCTCCTCCTCCACCTACTCTTCCTCTCTCTCCATGTCTTAACCCCACTACATCGTCTAGCAAGCCTCAGTCTTCCTCTTCCTCATCCTCTTCCTTCCTCTCCCTCACACACACATCCCCAGTCCTTGTATCACTCCTCTTATCATTACCTTCTGGACCTTTCTTCCTCCTCTCTCACCTCACCTCTCACTCGCCCTTCCTCGCTTTGCCTCTCTTCTTCACACATCTACCTATTCTTCACTCCCACTTCCTGCTTCTGCTCCCCTCTTCCACCTTCTTCGCCTCCTCCACATGGTCTTCCTTCCATTATTCATCCTCATTCGTCTCTCTCTCTCTCTCTCTCTCTCTCTCTCTCTCTCTCTCTCTCTCTCTCTCTCTCTCTCTCTCTCTCCCCGCGCCGCCTTCACCTCCGTCTCCATAATTTGACGTGGTCCGCCGTAACCAGTTTTCCCCAAGCGTCACACTGTTCCTCGGCCAATATAACGCACCGCCCGCCCTCTGCCGTCATGTAAACAAACAATTTACCCATGCAACAACCGTGCGCCAACGAAAAATCGCCGAAGAAAATGTGAAACGCACCTCCCATGCAAAACAATTTCGGGCACGACGGCGTTTTTATCGGTGCGTTGGTCAGTCATTCATGAGCGGCCGTCGTTCATTCACACTGGCATTCTTAACTGTACTGAAGTGTGTTCCGCTGCCGAGCTTTGCCCCGCGCACCGTTTTCACATTCTACTACGAAAAACTAAGCGAGGAGCGAGGACAGGAGGAGCAGATGTTCGGGTGGAGAAGGGAGGGGGGAGGGGGGGGGGCGGGAGGACCCAAAATGAGCCTTACATGAAAGCGACGCAACGGCTTAGGAATTTGTGAGAGTGCGTGACACACTCTCGCGTCACTCCCGCGCCGGGCACCCCAAGTGGAGGCGTTGTGTGCAAGTTTTATTCAGGATGTGAGATGTGAGAGAGTGTGATCTTGGCGGGAGAGTCGGTGACGGGACGACAATAGGCGGTGGTGGCGGCGCGGCGTGGTGGGCGAGGGTTCGTGACGGGCAGGTGTTGCCAGCAGCGCGGCGGGTCCCCTGGCCTGGGGAGCAGGAGGCGGTCACCAAATACCAGGCTTGATGCAGCCCAGCCTCTCATCTCGCCCCACACCACAATACTTTGCTCCGCCATTACAGCCGCGCCGCGCTGCCCTCCTCTACGTAACTCAGAGCTGGCGCGGAATGGCTCAAATAAAGTTTCCCTGTAAGGCTGGAGGGTTAAGTGGACCTCCTACGGCTCCGTCTGATACACGGGGGTTGGGAATCTAGAAATTGCATCGTGACAAAAAAATAAGCCCCGGGCTTGACAGGCCCAGCCCCTTGCATGCTTAGGTGCGGCGGGAGGGGAGGGGGAGAGAGAGAGGGAGAACGCGGAGGTGACCTGCAGGAAAGCTG
>JAHFWG010000406.1:781-5781 GCA_020233015.1 Callinectes sapidus | reverse complement strand
AGAGAGAGAGAGAGAGGTCCTACTACTACACTATGCCACGCCACGCCTTATCTCCTCACCCTTACCTCCTCTCCCTCTCTCCCTCCTCTCCCTCCTCTTCCTCCTCTCCCCGTGACACACTTGGGAGGGAGCGCCGGCGACGGGTTGACCTGGAAAGAAAGAGTGGTAAGAGACTGAATAATGCAGGAGTGTGTGTGTGTGTGTGTGTGTGTGTGTGTGTGTGTGTGTGTGAGGGAACGGCGTATCACTATGACTGGGCAGACACGATCACGGTTGAGATGATGTGGTGTTTAAGGGTGTTTGTGTGTTGATGTTACCTAACCTAACCTAACCTAACATATCCTGGCCTATTTTAACCTATTACATCTTTTCCTAACGTGATCTGACCAGAGGATGTGATGTTAAAGATGTTTGTGTATGTTAATGTTATGTAACTTAATTCATCTTAACTTAATATAACATTCCGTGAGTTATATTTACCCTAACTTAACCTAACACATCCTTTTTCTAACCTAATATATTTTAACCTTACCTAATCTAACCTAATGTACCGTTATCTAACCTGCAGGATATACTAACCTAACATTTGCATAAATTAACTCACTATACACACACTGAACACAAATACACACACAAAAACAAACCTAAATAAACATAACGTAACTTTACCTAACTTAACTCCACCTTAACGTAACTTACCCTACACAAACTATGTACAAAACAAACCAAACCTAACATAACTCAACCTAACCTAACCTAACCAAACCAAACCTGACCTAACACAAACAACACTTATCCCAACTCAAAGACAGTGAAGCGAAAACGAGGTGAAGTAAACAGGTAAGGCGAACAGGTAAGTGAATGCCAGTGTTTTGCCATTATGCTAAAACAGGTGGCACAGGTGGGGGCGATTAGAGACGCGTAAAAAAGCAGGTGTGCATCGGGGCGTGACGGGGACTTGTAAAGGAGCTTGTAGTAAATGATAACGCCTCACGATAACCGAACAATTAACGGATGGGAGACAGTGGAAATTAAAGTGTGGACGTGACGGAAAGGGAAAGAGTAAAAGAAATTAAATCAAGAAAGGGAGGATAAATGGAAACTGCTCCTGTGTGAAAGATAAGGGGAATAGGAACGAATGGGAGACAATAATATAAAGATGCTGAAGTGACGATTAAGAGGAAGAATAAGAGGAAAAGGGAAAAAAGAAAGAATAAATGAAAACTACCCCCTGTGAGAGAAGGTGAAAATAACGTAGAGGGAAAAGGAACGAATGTGGAGACAATATAAATAAAGATGCTGACGTGATGATAAGAGGAAGAGTAAAAGAAGAAGGAAAAGAGAAAGGGAGGATAGATGAAAACTGCTCCTGTGTGAGATAAAGATGAGATTAACGAAGAGGGAGAAGGAGAATGTAATAAAAGTGTTGGATGAGACCACACAATTAACGAATAGGAAAAGAAGTTGTGGGAGAGAAAGAGAGAAGATAAGAAAGAATTAAGGAAGAGGAAAAAGTAAGAGAGAATAGATTAAATGTTGTGGATGTGACGATGAGATTAAAGAAGAGAAGGAAGAGAGAGAGAATAAATACTGCGTGTGCTACTTTACCAAATATTAATGATAAAAAAAGATAATAAAAAAAAACAGGAACGAGTTGAAGATTAGTGATTGGAAGATGTAAATAGTACGCATTCTGATTCTATGATTGGATAAGACGCAACGATTACATTAAAAAAGAAAGTTATAAAAATGACTTTGGTAAAAACTTGTTTAAATGACCACAAGACGAGTCAGCAAAACAAACACACACGAATGAATCAAAACACTTCACACACACACACACACACACACACACACACACACACACACACACACACACACACACACACATGACCAAAACTAAAAACAAACACCAAGACAAACACGGTAAGAAAGAAGAGCAAACAAGCGCACCACTCTGATACTATGAAATGAGTTTAAAATTGAATGTTGAAAGTTTTAAGTTGCATAAATGTCAGACTATCACCACACACACACACACACACACACACACACACACACACACACACACACACACACACACACACACACAGGTAAGCAGACATACAGACAGGCAAGGAGGCCGGCAGGCAGGCATGTGTTTGTATGTGTGTGCTCGTGTGCCTGTGTGTAAGTTTGTCCCACCACCACCACCACCACTACCACCACCACCACCACTACCACCACCACCACCACCACCACCACTACCACCACCACCACGACCTTCACACCAACACCACATTCACCACCAAATATTCCACTCACTACCACCTACGTCACTCACACACACACAAACCACACACACACACACACACACACACACACACACACACACACACACACACACACACACACACACACAGGATTATATGCAAGTGTGTGTGCGCGCACACGCAAGCACACACACACACACACACACACACACACACACACACAGGATTATATGCAAGTGTGTGTGCGCACACACGCAAGTACACACACACACACACACACACACACACACACACACACACACACACAGGATTATAATGATGCAAGCGTGTGTGCGCACACACACAAGCACACACACACACACACACACACACACACACACACACATGGAAGTGGGTTGACAGGCGAGATGAGGCGTAATAACAGCGTGATAACATTGTGACTTGTTTTGATAAGAGTTATGGTGATGGAACGAAGACAAGCAGAGGCGGAGATAACAAATTTCCTCTCTCGCTTCACCTCGCCCGTGTGATTTGTGCCCCTGACTTCCCCATTAATGTAACTAATGGGCGCCATGTTTATGCTGCTTTCTGATTTATGCCTCGCGAAGGAAGTGAAGAGTACCGGGCCATTTTTGTGGTATTTCCCTGGTCTTATTTCAGTCTCCGGTGACTTATTTTTCCCGTCAAAACTTAACAATATGAATCTAGATATATTTAATAAATATGTGGTGGGATTTTTACAACTTTCCTTAGTCATGTCTGTATTTTACTTTAGTTATGAAGCAACGTTTTTCTTTTTTATTTTGTATACTTGACTGACTCAAGCACACATAATATGTTGAAAATATTGAAATATTTGTTTCCGATTTTCGGAAGGATATTGCTATTAATATAATCACTACATCATATCTACCTGACTACGTTAAGTGGACTGCAAACCACAGTGCTAAAAAACTTTGTAACGCTTACCTTATCTAATTATTATAAGACACTGGCAGACTATCCACTCATATCATCACACTTGGATACCAACCCATACGAGGTACGAGAAAAACAGACACAGGTGTGGCCTCTCACAGCTGTCGATACTTTCGTCTTTCTTACCCAGACGATAACACACACGCAGGTTCCGAGACGCCCCATCCTAAGTGCAATCTATTATCAATAATCTATCAATAGGGATGAAAAAAAAAGCTCAGTTGCCCAGACTCAGGTACAGCAAAACACATCCATGAGAGAATATCATGTTGGTAGAAAAAACAGAAATAACAACACTGGCTTTTGTTTTAAACACAAAAGAGAAAATAATAGAGACTAAGATTGATGACCTTAAGGAAGAGGAGGAGAGGTTAGTGTGTGTGTGTGTGTGTGTGTGTGTGTGTGTGTGTGTGTGTGTGTGTGTGTGTGTGTGTGTGTGTGTGTGTGTGTGTGTGTGTGTGTGTGTGTGTGTGTGTGTGTGTGTGTGTGTGTGTGTGTGCGTGTGTGTGTGTGTGTGAGTTTAGTGCCACTATATCTTTTAGGCTTTTGTTACTATTCATGGGACTAGTGGTAAATTTATTTGAAACTTAGGTGTATTATTACACGGAAAATCATTAAGGAAATATGAATATCATTTTCTACACATTTTACACATTGCTTGATTCACAAACCAAATGATGGTTTAGGAAATTGAGTTGAGGGTGAATGGGAAATCAGGGGAAAGATGGCAGTATGTAGGCAGGGGAATGACATACCTTTAAACACTGACTCTTCTACTGACTTCTTCTACGAGTATACTCTCCTCTGTCCGTTTTCTTCATCCATCATCACCTGTTACTGTTTGTCTATCTTTTCAATACTATTTACTATTTTGTATGATATAATTAGATCTCCTCTTTTCATTGTTTTTTGCAAGGTTGCCAGACTGACTTCTTTTAACTTTTCTTCATATGCTAGATCTTTGAGTCTCGGTTATTGTTCTTGTAGCTGCCCTTTGGATACTTTCTAATTTTCTTTATCTTTTTTCGAAGTTTGGCAACCCAAACATTGCCGCATATTCCAACCTCGGACGTATCATACTTTTTTTTTTCATCCTATCCTTATCCATATAATGAAAAAGCGACATAGTACTGGCTCATATCCTGTACATTTATCTGAATAGTTGGCACATGTGCCGCCTAGCGCTCAGTGTATCTTGTATTACCACTTCTACATTTTTCTTTTTTTCATCAATACTCTTCAATATTATTTCCTGTTTTGTTTAATAATCCCATTTTGGCCTTTTTTTCCTTGCTCCATCACATGTTATTTATTGGCATTGAATTCCTATTTATATTTTTTACTCCATTCATAGATCCTCTCAATCTCCCATTGTAACTCAGGATAGTCATTTTGGCTCTTAACGACTTTCAGCAAACTAAAATGATGTTATTTCCATATATTTAGAGAATCAGAGTTGCTTATACTTAGCCATTTGGTAAACATCTTGTTAAATAACTCTAACTTTAAAATGTGAACATTTTTAGTTTTTTTATTTCATTTATTAATTAATTATTTAATTTATTTTATTATTATTGTCATCATCATCATTATTATTATCATTATTATTATTATTATTATTATTATTATTATTATTATTATTATTATTATTATTACTACTACCATTGTTATTACTATTATTATTGTTATTACTATTACTGTTATTATTACTCTTACTATTATACTATTATTATTATTATTATTATTATTATTATTATTATTATTATTATT
>JAHFWG010000234.1:101536-122116 GCA_020233015.1 Callinectes sapidus | reverse complement strand
TCTCTCTCTCTCTCTCTCTCTCTCTCTCTCTCTCTCTCTCTCTCTCTCTCTCTCTCTCTCTCTCTCTCTCTCTCTCTCTCTCTCAATTTCCACCTTTTCCCCTCTTCTTTTCTTTTACTTTACCTATTCCACTTTTCCTCCTCTTCTTCCTTCAACATCATCACTTCCTTCCTTCAACTACCATCACCACCACCGCCACATATTATCTCTCTCTATCTCTTGTCTCCGTCCTGTTCTTCGTATCTACTCTGAGACACGAGGTACAAGACGTCGCTTGGATCTACACAATCACTGCTGCTAGAAGTGGTATCTATCTAGGACCAAGATAATGATTCTGTCACACTCTTGGCCCCTAACATCGTGCCTGCAATGTAGCTACAGCGGCCGGAACTCGAAGAATACAATAGTGAGAAGAAGCATCAGTTATTCACCTCATGTGGTTGGGAGTGACGGTGATATATCCATGAACAATAACACTGCCTGATGGACTTCTTGTGTTAGTGCGAGGTGTGTTCTCTCGTTAAGGTTTTTGCTTCCATCTTTTTGTCAATATGTGTAGTAGACTTGTTTTATTTTATATCGTTTTATCTTCTCTGTAAGCTTTTGCTCATAATGTGCAAATTGATCGTCTCAGCACTTTTAGCTTGTTACGCCTCTTTCTCTCTCTCTCTCTCTCTCTCTCTCTCTCTCTCTCTCTCTCTCTCTCTCTCTCTCTCTCTCTCTCTCTCTCTCTTTGTTGTTTATATTTGTTAGCAGTGTATCTCAATGTTTTTTTTCGCTCTTTTGGCACTGTAAAGTTTCACCAGCGCATGGAGTAAAATAAGGCACCCTGCTACTCACTGTTTACAACCTCCCGTATGTATGTCTCTATGACAGACAACTTCAATGCAAAAAAAAAAAGTGTAACTATAATTAATATTTTTATTATTTTTCATCAACTTGAGATAATTTTGAGCAAGAGGAATACGATGGCCTAGATAATCTACGACTTAAGGTCTGACACCACAAATTAAAAAAAGCCCCCTCAATTTTACTTCACTTGCGGGGAGAGACAAGTGTGATAAGGATGAAATTACACTGTATCATTTCCTCTGTGGCGTCGCTGTGGCTGCAGCTGTGGCGGTGGTGGTGGTGATGGTTGTCGTAGTGGTCACGGTGGTGGTGGTCGTCTGCTGACGGGACACGACTGAGTGAATGATGGGTGAGGGGAATCTTGTTAATCAGCGGAGAGAGAGTGAAAAATGGGCCATGAATACGTGATTACGGAAAGGTAACTTCTACCCGAGGCTACCTGAGAGAGAGGGGACGGGAGGGAGGGAGGAGTTGGAAGAAAGGATACGGTCGTAAACCTTGTGTGTTGTGTCGAGGTGCTGGACGCCGCCGCCTTGTTAATAACTCACCGCTAAGTACAGAAATCCGTCCACCGCAATGAAGCCACCAAAATTAACTGGATACGCCTTTAATAAAACGTTTATGTTATAGCTGATAGACTCCCTATACACAGTATTAGGTTTATTTCATACTGTCTTACGTTTACGTCTCTGCTATATTTGTGCACTATTCTAATGGTAATATAAAGGAAAAAATGACACAATTAAGCTTAATTTATAAAATCCCAGAATACATACATGTTTAAGAGGCCAGTATACCTTACTGGGAATGTAATACAAAGAAAGTCGCTACGTTGAATATAACGTTCATATATATATATATATATATATATATATATATATATATATATATATATATATATATATATATATATATATATATTAAACGCGTCAATCACGCAATTTGCTGCGAAATAACCTATCTATGGATGCAATGCATTCTCTCACTGATTTTAAAGCTAAAAAATGAGCCAATGTGCATTCTACTATTGCGAAATTAATCCCACAACAATACTAATAGATACAGGTGACTTTTCTCAATATTAACAGCATATACTTCAACTCATCTTTAAATTTTCAACTGTTAATCGCAGGTAAGCTATTATATCTCACGGCCGCGAAAGCTTAGTCTCCTGTTAAACCAAACATGCTATGAAATAATCACACAATCTTAATGAGTGCCCACAGACCACAGTTTATTTTCTTTTCAGTTTACGTATAGGCCTAATTGTAGATAGATAATAAAAGGTCCCCAAGTGTTCTTCTATGACGATAAAAAAAAAAAAAAAAAAACATAATACCAGAAAAAAATACACGAAAGTAATTCTCTGATCTCAAAATGGCTGGATCTTCTTAACTAGCGAGCGTTTAAGGCACGGAGAAAGAGAGTGTACAGATGACACACTGTACAAAGGAGACAGAGTTCTCTTTGTTGATGTTAGCCAAAGATTCGTAATAACAAGACTTAAACATCTTTTAAGTACAATTTTTTTTTTTTTTTTCCCTAATTCACGCAGATCTGCAATGCTATTGACAGTGATCACGAAAACCTTTACTTTGCGTGGAATGAATCGATACGCCGTATACGCACACAGGCTGGTAACACTGTGTAAAAGGTCAAGAAAACTTTACGTGACCCGCACCAAATAGAAGGAACATAATCGCATTACTTAAGACACATTTCCTTCTACGTAACTCACAAACTTCTCCCTTGTAACAAGTACTTCTTTTAACACTTAGATATTCGTGCACATAAACATTAACAAACATATGCAAGTGTGTGTGTGTGTGTGTGTGTGTGTGTGTGTGTGTGTGTGTGTGTGTGTGTGTGTGTGTGTGTGTGTGTGCGTGTGTGTGTGTGAGCACGCGGGTCGTAATTGTCAGCCCAGCACGGCCAGGCACGTGCTGTGTGATCGACATAGCGTCCGCTCGCCTGCCAGCCCGCCACGTGCTCGCTTTGCCTGGTGGCGGGTGGCGGCTTGCTGCTCCTGCTGCTGTTGCTGCTGCTCCGCCCGCCACTCCCTCACTTGAGTAATTACGTGCGTGGCTCACAACAGGAAGAATCAAGCCAGTGTCCACCGCGATCTCATTAACCTCGTCGATTTTTGTCAGTCGCTCACAAGAAATTCATTCGTCTCTCCTGTCGCGGGGAACCAAGACGGAGTGACTCGCGAATTCGAAACGGCGAACGCTAATGAGTTTCTTTTGTGTGTTGGTGCTTCAGGTGAGTCAAGGGAGCTGTGTGGCGGTGGGCATGACGTGGATAATTGTGAGTAACGTTACGTATATACACTTAATCAAGTTCTAACGTAACAACCTCTTATCACACTAAATTGCTACTGAAATCTTTAGAATTATATGATAGGAATGTGATTGTGAGAATGCGAAAGATTTAATGTCCTTTTAATCACCATTACCATCCGCCATTACATGTGTAACGAGAGAAAAACACGCACTTTCAATCCCACACGAACACATTTCAGCGGTGTCAGTGGAACCATATCATCAGACGAAAAGCATCACACAATAAAACAAGTTACATCACAACACATCGGTAAGCCACTAACTGCACTCACAACTGCCGGCTACTTTTTCTCCATCCTACCTGTGTACCTGTTGTTCCGAGCGGGCGAGTGAAGGTTACTTTACAGGTGAGAGATCCCTTACCTTGAGAAGCGGGTTCCTCCTCCTCCTTTCCGAGATGCTGCGCCGCTCCCACCTCGTCCCGTTCGGAGCAAATTCACAAATTGCAGTCTTCTTGAATAACTACAATCGTGTTTCCTCACAGACTCACTCCCCTGCTATCAGATTTCCTCGGCGCCCATCAAGCAACACAAGCCACAGGATCACCACACGCGCGCTGGGATTCACTTAAGATGCCACAAGATCTTCTTCGACTTTCCTCAATTCTTCTCTCGTTGGCTCGCGACCTGAAGATCCAAGCCCTCTTCAAGGGAAGGGTATGTATCCACACCCGGCAGTAACGCCTCTCACTTCCACTCTCACACTCACACGCCTGCCGCACTGCTCTGTCAGCGGCAAAAGGGAGTGGGCACTTCAGGGCCCCACGACACGCTATTATACCCACGCTTATCACCGGAGCGCCTTAATGCTGCACCAAGCGGGGCTATCAAACCCTCGCGCCGTAAAGGTTCGTTTTATATACTTTGCATTAAGTCCGTAAATACAACGCACGAGGAGTCACACGCGGCAGATTTGGATCCGATTTACCAAACACCCACACAGATTTCCTCGCAGCAGCTCCTGGTACTGGCGTGGTTCGCAACTCCGTTCAAGATCTGATTAGGATTCCTGGCAGACACTCGACTTAGTGAGGCAAGCAAGCCCGTAACATCACGCTTACGTAAGTCAGTTTAAGAGGGTTTTATCCCCAATACCACGCACGCACGCACGCACGATTCTAGACAACACCACCTGCCTCGATGTAACTTGTAAAAAGGAGTCTTCTTTTCGCTCATATACTCGCCTGCGATCCTTCCCCGAGAAACGGTGTTGCGACAACGACGGGCGTGCTTTCCGCTGCTCAGCACTGCGCCCCTGCCTCGCCGCGGGACGCTGAGTAGCTCGGCGTGAAGCGTTCCTCAGTAACCTTGACAACCCTCACGGGGAAGAGTGTGTTCCATTAGGCCAATCCCGCGGCGGCGTTATGCTGCTCCACGGTCTCAGTCAACACGCGTCACAATGGCACTCGCGGGATTATCCAAACACATGAGCGGTTTTCATGACGGAGATGGTGTCCACTCGGCACTTGACTGACGCGACGCACAAAAAGAACTCACTGACCAGCACACTCGAGCCGCCGGCACCACCAAGAGAGTTTTTTGAGTGGCGGCTCCCTTGTCCGGCACACACCTGGCACACGCCCCCCTGTCACCTCAAGCACACGACAGGTAAACACACTCGGGCGCACGTGTCACAAAGATGGGAGTGGAGCCCTGTGGTGCCTTGTGTGGCGCAGGGGCTTTTCTTCAGGGCACGGCAGATAGACAGACCACTAGGTGACGGAGGGATAGCTCGGAGAACCTGAGAAATGGCCGGCGGGGGGAAGCGAGTGAAGGAGGGCGCAGAGAGAGGCCGCTGTGCGTGTGTGCGCCACCAGGTGCGGCGGGCGAGTGGTGAGCTCTGTGGCGGCGGGAGGTGAGCGGGAGGGAAGAAGGGAGGGAGGAGGTTACCGGGTGCCCAACTCGCCTCACCCCGCCCGCGAACCAGACCTGTCACTGCCGCCGTTGCCGCCCCGAGCTGCTTCTCTTCCCGCCGCCGTTGACATCTCCGCCTCCCGCTCCCTCCCCTGCTCAGTCCTGCCACCTGGCCCGCCCACCGCCACCACAGCTGACCAGAGAAGAAAATCCAATGTGTATATTTCTTTTGGCAATGTTGGCAGTGCAGCAGAGGGGGAGGGAGTAAGAGGAGGGGAGAGGGAGAAGAGGAGAGGAGGAGCGTCAGGCGTCAGGCAGACTAGTTACCGCGGCTTCTTGGTGAATATTAAGATGTGTTGCCTCGTATTTCAAGCACCCACTGTCCTGGCGGTGAGCGGCTTGTTTTGAGAGAGAGAGAGAGAAGAGAAGAGAAGAGAAGAGAAGAGAAGAGAAGAGAAGAGAAGAGAAGAGAAGAGAATAGATGAGAAAAAAGAAAGGAAGAGATGAGAAGAAAGAGAGATGAGAAGGAAGGAAGGAAGGAGGGGAGATGAAATAGAAGAGATTAATAATGAGATATGAGATGGAAAATAAAAAAAACATTGAGAGATAGAAAGCAAACAGTGGGGAAAAAATTACCAACAAAGGATGGGGAACAGATTAAAGCCAAAACAAGACAAAAAAAAAAATAAACGAGAAACAAGAAAAACAAACTTAACCAAAACAATCACAACAACTTATCAAAACACAAAAATAACCCCACACAAAACATTAAGAGCAACACACAAACAAACGCACTACATTTCCCGAGTATTGGGTGGGTGGGGGGTGGGGGGTGGGGGGAGCTTACCGGATCAACACTGCAGAGGATGAAGCCAATCTGTCCCCCAGGGTAGGTAGGGGTGTAGGTGTACGCATAGTCCACCACAGGAAAGATCTTACGACACCCTTTCATCAGCTTCTGTATGAGGTCGGCGTGGAGCCACATGTTCTCTCCCTAACAATGAGACAAAGAAAGGAAGGAGTAGTAGTAAGAGTAGTAGTAAGAGAGAGAGAGAGAGAGAGAGAAGAGAAGAGAAGAGATGAGAAAAAAGAAAGGAAGAGATGAGAAGGAAGGAAGGAGGGGAGATGAAACAAAAGAGATTAATAATGAGTGTCAAGATGGTAAGGAAGAAGTACTGTAGAAATGCAAGAGTAAAGAGTGTCCCTGCCCCATCCCAGGTTTTCCTTACCGTCTTTACACTCAATGGAAGGAGCAAATGTAACTGTAGATATTGAAGAGTGAGAATACATAAGCTCATTGATATAAAAGTACTGGGATGTGTTTTTATATTCATTTGGTTAATTATGTATTTGATTATATACCCCTTTCAGACTCTGACCACTATAGACCCTTCCTAACGTCAATAAAATCATCTAATCACACCCAAAACTCATGGTAAAAATGTGTCCCAGTACTGAAGGGGTTAAGTAGGTAATGTATTGAATGGGAGTTAGATAATATAATGAATAGGATAGATAAGCAGGAATGAATGAAGGAAAGTATAAATATAGAAAGTTGAGAGTATATAATCTAACGTAGCCTAACCTATCCACCACCACCACCACCTATACCTGGCAACACATGACCCCTCCCTCCGCCAGCTTGCTCTTCATCTTGGCGTAATAATCTTCATTGAACAGCGACACAGCAGGACCTGAAGGGAACACACAGAAACACGTCACTCTTACTACACACGGCAATGGAACACATCTGAATAGCATGGGTTTTCTTAATTATTATCTTTATTCCTTTAACTTTCCCCACAGGTAATTAATTGTTTATGTTATCTACTCTTACTGCACAAGGCAATGGAGTATATCTGAATAGCATGAGTTTCCTTTATTAGTATCTTAGTTAGTATTCTTTATTCCATTTAACATTCCCATTGGTGATCAATTGTTTGTTATCATCTACTTCTTTTAAAAGGCTTATTTCTTCTCCTACAGCATCTTAAAAATCTTCTGTAACTTGAAGCAAACTAAACCACTCATATTACACCACCTTAAAATGTATTTCTGTAACATCAAACACAATTACAAAGACTTCAGTGTTGGTAAAAGACAAACAAGAGACAAACATACAAGTAAAAATGGATCAAAGATAATACACCCACCAACCTCATCCCTCCAGCCACCTCCTCCACAAACAAGAAACAAATACACCAGTAAAAAAGGACTGAAAGATAATACACCAACCATCCTTAGTCCAAACATTCTATCCAACTCTCTAATGCAAGAGTTAACCAGTACTCTCAATCATTCATTCCTATCTCTGGTACACTCTGGAACTCCCTACCTACTTCTGTATTTCCAACTTCCTATGACTTGACTCTATCTAGAAAGATTTCAATACATTTGTGCCTGACTATTGAACTTTCAGGGAACTGGTAATTTAGTGGATCTTTTTATTTTCATTTTTTTCACTTGGCCAGCCTCCAATACATAAAAAAAACAACTATGTCTTCCCCAAACAAAGCAGTACGAAGGGTGACAGTTAGCACCACCCACCATCTTTAGTCCCCTCCGCCCCCTCCTCCCCCTCGCTGGGCACCTCCGGGTCTGAAGCGTCCGTGATGATGACGTCAAATTTCTCCTGCGTCTCCTCCAGGAACTTTGCGCCGTCCCCAGTGTGGAGGGTCAGCTTGGGGTTGGAGAAGCCGCACCCCATTGAAGGAACGTGTGTCTTGCAAGCCTCTATCACCTGTGTTGGGGAGACATGAGTGTTGAGGTATTCAGAAATGGTCTGCTCTCTCACCATGGTTATTTTTCAAGGCTACAGAGATGATTAGTGGGGTTTTTAAGTGTTTCTCCAGTTATATGTGTCTTGCATGTCTATATTACTGTATACAAGAGATATGAGTGTTAAGGTCTGTATTTAGAAATGCTCTGCTCTCACCACAGCTATTTTTCAAGGCAACAGAAATGATTAGGAGGATTTTCAAGGGTGTTTCTCCGGTTAATAATGTAGAAATCGTCACTCTATCTCTACAACAATATAAATAACCTTGAAAATGCTTTGCTCTCTCACCACGACTGGTTTTCAAGGCCACAGAGATGATTAGCAGTGTTTTCAAGAGTGTTTCTCCAGTTAATAATGTAGAAGTCTTACTCTACTTCTAGAATCATAAAAAAACACCTCAAAAACTCATGTCAATTAAAAAAAACTCTTAAAATAGTGAAGGTGAAGCTTAGAATACAAGGATACACACCAAAGCCATCATTTTCCTTATTTCTACATCAACTTTCATCTACTTGTCAAGCCTCTCTCTCCACACTGTTATTGCGTACCACATTGCTCAGTACTTACCTCAGCATCAATCTCACACTGCACCCCCTCCTCCACACCAGGATATCTCGCCAGCTCCCTCACCACACCGCCATCACCACCGCCCACCACCAGCACCTGTTGATAGCAAGGAAACTGAATAGCGACAAAATGATGGAGAAATAAATAGAAAAGACTGAGTAAATAGATAGATTAGGTACATAGACAAGCCACCAGCACCTGTTGATTGCAAGGAAACTGAATAAACAAAAGAAAGAAGAAAGAAAGGAAGAAAAGGAAGAAAAAGGAAGAAAAAGGACGAAAGAAAGAAAGGAAAAAAGAAAGAGAAAGAAAGAAAAAGGAAGAAAGAAAAAGAAAGAAAGAAAAAGAAAGAAAAGAAAAAAGGAAGGAAGGAAGGAAGGAAGGAAGGAAGGAAGGAAGGAAGGAAGGAAGGAAGAAAGAAAGAAAGAAAGAAAGATAGGAAAAAAGAAAGAAAGAAAGAAAAGAAAGACAAAAAAGAAAGAAAGAAAGAAAGAAAGAAAAGAAAAAATACCCCCAGCACCTCACCATCTCACCATCTCACCTTCCTGGGGTTATGGTGAGCGTTGATGGGCAGAAAGGTGATCATCTCCTGGTAACTCGCCTCGTCTCTCTCGGTGAACTGAATGGCACCGTCCAGCACCAGCACCTTGCCATAGTTGGTGCTGCCAGGGAGGGATGACCAAAGACGTGTAATTGGTGAGTGTGTGTGTGTGTAATGGTGATGAGAGGCTATACCAAACACACACAGGCTAATTCTCTTGAACTTTAATAATAATGATAAAATGAAGGAAACTAATACCACCACCACCACCACCACTACCACAAAAGAAGATGTAAAAAAGAATAATAATAATAAAATATAGGAAGGATTCAGATCATTACTAACAATACCACCACCACCACCACCACAATAGAAGATATATGAAAAAATAAAAAAATAAAATAATAATAAAGATAAAATAAAGGAGAAACATTCACACCATCACCAGCACCAAAGAAGATATAAAAAAAATAAATAATAATAAAAGAAAAGAAACATTAGGACCACCACCACCACCACCACAATAGAAGAGGTATAAAAGAAATAAAAGAATAAAATAACACCTCAAAAGTAGAGATATGAAAGAAATAAAAGAATAAAACAATAATAATGACAAAATAAAGGAGTAACATTCACACCACCACCACCACCACCACCACCATCAGCAGCATCGCACCTTTCAAAAATCTCAATGTTCTGGAATTTGCTGCGTTTCTGTACCAGTGTTCGGTCCACCTTGAGGGAGAACGCCTGGCCGGGCCACATCGGGGACCGCTCCGTGTACCAACCCTTCAGATGTTGGTCCATGGCTCTGTGGGGAGAGAAACACACACATTTTCAGTACATTCATCTTTTTTTTTTCCCTAATTTTTTCTGACATTTTCTTGTTATGTCTTTTTTTTTATTTCTTTGGATATTTTTTACAATTTTTCTTTTCTCATATTTTAATTTTTTTTTGACATTTTTGTTATATCTGTGGGGAGAAACACATTTTCAGTACATTCATCCTCTTCTTCTTTTTTTTTTTTCCTAAGTTTTCCTGATATTTTTTGTTTTATCTCTCATTTCTTTTATTTCTTTGGAGACATTTTGAGAATTTTTCCCATTTTTTATATCTGTGTGTTATATCTGTGGGGAGAAACACACACATTTTCAGTACATTCATCTTTTTTTCTTTTTTTTTCCTAAGTTTTCCTGATATATTTTTTTGTTTTGTCTTTTTTTTTATTTCTTTGGAGACATTTTGAGAATTTTTTCCCATTTTTTATATTTTATTTTTTTGGGGACATTTTTGTTATATCTCTTTATTCATTTATTTATTTATTTGGAAACATCTTCATTGTATTTCTTATTTTTTTTTATTTTTGGGACATTTTTGTTATATGTATTTTTTTTTTATTTATTTGGACACATCAATATATTCAATTCATATTTTATTCTTTTGGGGTTATATTTTCATTACATTTCTCATTTTTTATATTTTTTGGACACATTTTTACTTATTTCTCATTTTTATATTTTTGGGAGACATTTCAATTTATTTTGTTTTTTTGGGGGGATAGATTTTTAATACATTCCTCATTTTTCTTTTCTTATTTGGACACATTTTCATTTCTCATTTTTTACATTTTTTTTTTATTTCTTTGCATAAATTTTCATCACTTACAATTTTTTAACATTTCTTTCTATGGGCACATTTTCTTTACATTTATCATTTTAATTTTTTCCTTTGGCTTCATACCTTTTTTTGTATTATTATTGTTTCCTTTTATTTGATTTCTTTCTTCATTCTCCTCTTCCTTTTTGCTTCATGACAGCTATAATTTTTTCCCTCATCTTTTTTTCGCTCATTTCATACATAACATTTATAATTTTAAGCAAGAGAGTGAAGTTTATATCACTAATAACTGCCTTGACTCATTAACCACTACCTCATTCTGTTCCTTCACTTAACCTAACCTAATCTGAATAACAACTACAAACTTTATCTCACTAACAACCATGCTAACAATTAACTCACCTATATAACAACTACAAACTTCATCTCTCTACCAACTACCTTATTAACTTCACTACACCAACACCCATACAATTTCTTCACCTCCCTATTTCCTTACCTATCTACTCAGACCAGAAGTAGAAAGTGATAGTGAAGAGACAGTGTTAATCCTACTGCACAACTATCAGTGTCCAGTGGTATCTTCCTTATCTCATGTTTTCCTTATCTCCCGCCAAATGTCAAAGGTCTTAACACTCTATTCAAAGTACAATGACCTTCAAAAATAATTCCTTGACATCTTCATAACTTTCTTTCTTATCTGTTTTCCTTATCTACTCACCAAATGTCAAAGGTTTTATCTATTATTTTCCCAGTCTCTATTCAAAGTATAATGCCCTTCAAAACACAATATCTTAACATTTTCATAATTCTTTTTTTTTATCTGCTTTCTTTTTAATGCCCTTCAAAACACAATATCTTAACATTTTCATAATTCATTTTCTTATCTGCTTTCTTTTTTATCTCCCAAATGTCAAAAGGTCTTATCAAATTTTCCCATACAGCCTCTATTCAAAGTACAATGAGTGACCTTCAAAACAATTTCTTAACATTTTCATAACTTTTTTACCTTTCTTTTAATTTTACCTCCCAGCAAATGTTAAGGTCAATCATTAGTGTGTATGTGTGTGTGTGTGACTATACTTCTACATCATTAACAGGACAAACACTCTAGAACACCCCGCTAATCATCTCAGTGGTCTTGGCAAACAGTCGTGGTGAGAGAACAAAGCAATACCAACCTTACATACATCACAAAAGGCAACACTTGAAATAATCCACGGTTACAAATGTCCATCATATATTTCACGTTAATTCTCCTGACAATATACAGAGAATATTAAAACCTCTATCAATAACATACAAAATTGCAAAGATTAATTCTATAAAAAAATATTTCCTCTATGAATTCCCCAAGTAAAAAGGATCATCCATTTGTTAACAAGAGAATCCAATACTGTCAAGGAGAACCATTAGTGTTGTCTTGACAGGAAACACTCTAAAAACAAATAAGATATGTAAAAAAAAGAAAATAAATCAATATACAAATAAATAAATGATTGTAAAATGGGAGGAAATGTGTGCTGGGTAAATGAATAAATGAAAGAAACATAAGATAAGAATAAAGTGTCTGTAAGGAAAGACTTGAAATATAATACACCTTCCTCATTCTGTGACAGTTACAATAGTTTGGCCTGTAACCCTAAAAAAAATAAAATAAATAAATACACGAATAAATACCCAAAATAAACAAAAAATTATAGAAAGTGTCTGTATAGGAAAACTTAAAATATAATACATCTTCCTCATTCTGTGACATTTATGATAGTTTGGCCTGTAACCCTTAAAAAAAAAATAATAATAAATAAATACACAAATAAATAAATGAAACAAACAAAAAATAAAATAATGCATCTGTATAGGGACAAAACTTGAATACAATAGAACTCTCTCATTCTCTTCCCCACAATAGTCTGGCCTAAAAAATAAAATAAATAAATAGAAAATAGAATAAATAAATAAACTCAATATATAAAAGACACCAATGACACTCAACAAGTAAGGCACCACTGGCACTGAACACTGTAAGGCACCAATAAACACAGTAAAGGCACCATTCAACACTATATACACCATTGAACACTGTAAAGGCACCATTAAACACTCTATAGACACAATTTAACACTCTATAGACACAATTCAACACTCTAAAGACACCATTCAAGACTATAAACAAACAAAGACAAGATATATCCTTCCCATACACACTATTTCACTCACCACCCATTCACCTGTACAAAAATATTAAATGACGATATATTTTTTTAAGTCACGAAATGGCTGAGGGTGAAAAAGTGTGGTTATAAAATAGGCCTATTGAAAATGCGTAAGTGTAATAATTGTCTTCACTTTGGTTGACACTTTCTCCTTATGGCAGTGAACGATAATGCCCTTCGTCACTTGTCACTGTCTATTATTGCCCTTATCTTTATCCTTCTTCCTCTATTCTCTCATCTTCATCTTTTCTTCCTCCGAGTCTTTCATCATCAATCATCGTCACTATCTATTATTGCCTCTATCCTTATCTTTCTTCCTTTATTCTCTCATCTTCATCTTTCATCACTCATCACTATTATTGCCTCTATCTTTATCCTTCTTCTATTTTCTCATCTTCGTCTTCCTCTTCCTCAGAGTCTTTCATCATCATTCATCATCACTATCTATTATTGCTCTTATCCTTATCTTTCTTCCTCTATTCTCTCATCTTCATCTTTCATCACTCATCACTATTATTGCCTCTATCCTTATCCTTCTTCTATTTTCTTATCTTCATCTTTCTCTTCCTCTGAGTCTTTCATCATCACTCATCATCACTATCAATTATTGCTCTTATCCTTTGCTTCTTGTTAGACTGGGATATCACCTCTTCCTTTTCACCTTCACCCTCATCATCTTCCTCTACTCTCTCACCCTCGTTGTCTTCCTCTGAGTCAGAATCCAGGACCAGACGCTTCTTCTTCTTCTTCTCCTTCATCGTGTTGGTCTGCGTCACTTCCTCATCACTCTCAATGGACAGCATCCTCTTACTGGCCCTGCTGTCTGGCCTGGACGATGGGCTGGACCTGGCAGTGAGCGAGGACAACGGGGCATCATCGTCACTAGAACCATCCTCTATTATTGACCTGTGTTGAGAGAGAGGCCCTTCATCGTCCTCCTCCTCCTCCTCCCTGTTGGCTGTCATTCCTCTGAAGTGGTTCTCCTTGTCCTCAGAAGCAGAATTTGTCACTTTGGAGCGTTTGGGTTTGCTTTTGGGCTTCGATTTCTTGGGTTTCTGTGGCTTTACACTCGCTGGTTCGGGCTGTACTGGTTCGAGGGGTTCATCGGGGTTGGCAACGTCCTGCAGTTCACCCGAGGCGCCCTGAGTGAGGTACTGGGCTCGTTTGCGCAGCCCATCCACCGACAGCCTGGAGGGGACACGCCAGAACATCTCCTGGTGCGTCATGGGAGGCTGCAGGCCCACAAGACGCAGCAGTTTGTGGAATTCCTGGTCCTCCATGGCATCGGTGCAGGCCTCAGTGATGGCCAGGACGGGCACCGGCTCAAAGTCACCGTCCTCCTCGCGATCATCTGCCACGTCGTTCAGTATCCGGGCCAGCCACTCCACCGCCTCGCCCCGCCCTGCCCCCAGCACCACCCCCAGGGCCTTGGAGATCAGTGCCGGGGTGGGTACAGGTGCAGGGGGTGGTGCAGGCTTCCTAGAGGCCGGTCCAGGTCCTGTGTGGTGGTCTCCCTCCTCGTCACTGTCCGACGTGGCCTCGCTGTCGCCGGCGTCATCCTTGTCGTCGTCGGAGGGCTGGTTGGCAGAGAGGAAGTCCTGGCCGGTGTTCCTCTTTGGTCTTGCCGTGGTGTTCTTGGCTCTCTTCTTCCTGAGCTGCTTCCTGTCCTGCACCAGGCCCAGCTCCAGGATCTTCTCCACCACGCGGTGCTTGGGTCGGCGCAGGCTCATGTTGTCCATGATCCGCCCCACAATGTCCATGGCCTCCCTGTTCTCCTCAAACAGCCGCCGCAGCTCCTCCTCCTCCTCCTCCGTCCAGGTGCGGGGGGCGGAGATCCTGGGCGCCGTCTTCCTGAGCTCCTTGGCACTGTGGATGAGGCCCAGCTCCTTCAGCTTCTTGATGACGGAGAGCCGCGTCCTGTCGGTGCTGATCAGCCGCTCCAGGATCAGATCCACCACGTCCTTCTCTCCGCGCTCCTCCACGGGGATCTCCTCCACCTCCCCGTGCAGCCGCCGCAGCTCCTCCTCCTCCTCCTCCCTCCAGGCCTTCTTTGCCGCCTGCTTGCCGCTCTCCACCTCCCCGTAGCCGCACTCTATCTCCACCGCCTCCTTGTTGGTCTTCCAGAAGAGCAGCTCCACGAACACCTTGGGGTTGGTCTCGGCCACCTTGTACAGCTGACGCACGATGTACTTGCCGAAGCGGGCGATCTCCCTGGGCGTCTCGCTGGCGGCCCTCAGCGGGTCCTCCATGGCCCGCAGGAACACCGTGAACAGCGACGCCTGGAAGAAGACGGCGGGCAGCTTGCAGTCCCAGGCCAGGCGGTGGAACAGCTTGAGGATGCAGTGGTTGGTGTGTTTGGTGTTGGTGGGGTAGTGGTGCAGCAGGCCGCTGTACGCCTTCACCACCTTGGTGTTGGCAAACCGACGCACAAACCCCACAAAGTCAAACTCTTGCTCTGACATCATACCCCTCCTCTCCTCCTCCTCCTCCTCATCATCTTCCTCTTCCTCCTCCTCTTCCTCCAGCTCCTCCTGCACTGGGGCTGCTTCCTGTGGTGCAGTGAGGTTGGCCATGAAGATCTCCTGCAGTGTGAGGAAGTCCTGTGTGCTGTCAGACTCCTGGGGGCCAAAGATGTCCCCCTCCGGCCACACCTCCCTGGCGGCCCGCACCAAAGCCACGGCCCGCGGCAGCTCCTTCCCCCTCAGGAATTGGCTGATCCTCCTCATGGCCGTCTCCTTCTGCACATCCTCAGGCTCCTCAGACAGGGCATCAAAGGGCACCACGTCCGGCAGTGTGTCGGCCGGCCCCTGCACCAGCGCCGCCACCTCCGGCGACACCTCATCCCACAGCTCCTGCAGCTGCGTCTGGGTGAGGGTGGTGGTGCCCGGCTTGGCTGCCGCCGCCGCCTTAGGCTTCTTCTTGCGTGCCTTCTTGGCCTTGCCCTGGACGAAGACGTGCCTTCCCTGGCGACACATGCCCTCCAGCAGCTTGAGGAAGATGTGTGTGGCCTCCACGGCATCCCTCAGGTACCCGGGGCTCATCTTGATGGGGTCGTAGTTCTGCAGCAGCAGCAGCATCATCTCCCTGTACTCCACCACGTAGAACAGCCGGCTCTTCAGCACCCTGGAGGACTCGCGCACGTCCTGAGAGGGGGAGGCGTCCATGTGTGCCAGGGTGGCCAGCAGCTCCTGGTAGGCCCTGAGGGCTCGGTGCATGCGGCGCGACCACACGGCCACCTTCTTCTTCTCGGCCGTCATGCGCTCAAAGTAGTTCTCGATCTGCGTCTGTATGAAGTGGAATGTCTCCAGGGCCAGCGTCTCCGTCACCAGCTCCACCTTGAAGTTGTGGTGGCGGTTGAACTCCATGAAGAAGCGGATGGCCCACAGGTAGTAGGTCTCGTCGTGTTCCTGGGCGCGGGCGCGGTCCAGCGAGTCCTTCACCGTGGCCATGACTGTGTTGTACGCCCCGGCCAGGAACTCCACGCAGAACTCCTGCAGGAACAGGCTGACGGCCAGGATGGAGCGGCGCTGCGTGGACGTCTCCTTCATGGGGAGGCGGTTCTTGCTGTGCTTGCGCGCCTTCTTGTTGCGGTCAAAGGAGACGTCCGAGGCGCTGGCCAGGGGCCGGTGCAGGATGAGGTCCTGGTCGCTGACGCCCTTCACTTGCCGCACCACATAGGTGCCGCCGAAGCGGGAGTGCCGCGAGGAGGCAGTGGCGCGGCGCCTCGCCTCGCGCTGCAGGGCCTCCTGCTGCCGCAGCTCCTGCAGCCGGCGGTCGTCCTCCTTCTTCTCCTGTTCTGAGCGGCGCAGGTTTGAGGTGGCCAACCAGCAGGCATCTTGTTCCCTCAGCATGAGAGAGATGATCTCCAGCAGGTGGAGGGAGAAGTCGTGCTCCGCCACAGCAGTGGTCATGTAGAGCAGCAGCTCCGCCGCACCGGACAGGTGCATGGCCCACAGCACCTGGTCGTGCAGGGAGGAGTCGTTGTCGGTGCGTCCCTCCTCGGGGCTGGCCGGCGCCCACAGCACGTTGCGGGTCAGCACCAGGATGCGCTCCAGCAGCAGCCGCTCGTCCTCCTCGCGCTCCTCCTTGGGGATCTCCAGGATGGCCCTCAGGCGGTTGGCCAGGGCTTCCCAGGCCCGCTGGCTGGTGAAGGCCTCCTTGTATCCCTGCTGGTGGTGCACCAGCTGCAGGAACTGCTGCCGCGTCACCTTGTCCTCCGGCAGCTCCTCCCGGAACAGCAGCAGTGCCGGGTTGGTGAGGTCCACCAGCAGCCTCACCACCAGCTGCAGCAGCTCCTCGTCCTCGCTGTGCTCCTGCAGCAGCGGCAGCAGGTCCGTCTGCAGCACCCGGGAGTCCCCCAGGGCGCGGCGCACCTGGTGGCTGTCGTCGTCCCGCCGCAGGTAGCGCAGCAGGTCCTTGGTGGTCTCCAGGCAGTCCGCCTCGCGGTGGTAGTGCAGGCCATCGTTGTGGCCCAGCGAGGAGCACGCCGCCAGCAGCTCAGCGTGGACCAGTCCCTCTGCCATCCTGCAACCACCACCACCACACTATACATAGGCCACACTCACCACCACCACCAACACCACCACCACCATCACATGTACTCCCTGCCTGTCACCTCAACACTGCTGGGCCACACTCTACCACTGCCATCCTACACCAAGGCCACTCAGTGTGCTGCTGCTGCTGCTGCTGCTGCTGCTGCTGCTGTTGCTGCTGCTGCTGGTGTCCACCACAAACCATTGCTACATGACTCACAGTGTGGTGGTGTGTCTTGTACAAACACCACATGATGTCACACTCACCCACCACTTCCTCAAACACTACAATTGTACCTACCCAGTGTTCCTGTACTTAGGCCTCAGAATACTAATACCTATACCACTGTATTGACACAACAGTCTTAGTCAAAAGTCACTTAATGAACCACACAAAACTAACTCAAGTGACAACAATACACCTTATTCCACACCTGATAATCCCCCAACACACACACACACACACACACTGCTACACTGCCTCATGTCACTTGAGTAGGAATAAATACATCAAATCACAGAGTTGAGACAGAAAGGGAGAATTCCAGACCCTGACAACAGAGTAACAGGAACAACAGTAGTGATGGAGTGCTTGTTAGTATTGCAGTCTGTAAACATTGGTACAAGCTTTGAAATACTTTGACTGACCCACCATAAACACAATGGCATCTCATATTTACATTTCATTTTTTTATTTTCTCTTTCTTCCACACGGCATGACCAGCCTTACTTGACCAGTCTTGTTTAACAGAAGCAATATGGAAAGCAATACAATCAAGATTCAAGAGACAAGACAATGAAGAACGGTTACCTCAATAAAGTGATAAAACAAAAAAAATGCGGTTTCTTTTTTAATTATATGAGAAGAGAAATATGGCCAAAGACAAGAAAAGCATAAACAAAAAACACCCACTGATATGCCAGTCCTCAGTCACAAAAAGAGTTAATCGTAAAAAAACTAGATAAATGTGTTGAAACTTCCCTCTTCAGTGAGTTAATATCATAGGAAGATAATGACTTGAGGTTAAAGGAAGATGGAAGCACAGAAGCAGGCAGAGAGTTCCACAGTGTACCAGAGAAAGAGAGATGAAAGATTGAGAGTACTGGTTAACTCTTGCATTAGGGAAGTGGACAGAATAAGGGTTGAGAAGAAAATGGTAATAGAAAAGAAGAAAGAAAGGATAAAGGAGTGAGAGGAAGAAGAAAGAATAAAAGAAAGGAGAGAAAGGATAAAAGTAAGAAGAGAGGAAGATTAAAGAAAGAGAGGAAAAATAAAAAGGAGAGAAAAATTAAAGAAAGAGGAAGAATAAAAGAAAGAAGAGAGAGGAAAAATAAAAGAAAGAAGAGATGAAGATTAAAAGAAAGAAGAGAGGAAGAAGAAAAGTAAGAAGAGAGAGGAAGAAGAAAAGAAAGAAGAGAGGAAGAAGAAAGTTGTATTATTTGAGGTTCTAAGGGCAAGACAGTAATATAACACCGATAGCCAGTTAGTAGCAAGTCTTAGTGTCGCGTGTCATGCCATCAGTTAGTAGTCAAGTGGTAGTAGTGGTGGTGGTGGTGGTGGTGGTGACAGTGTTAAGAGTATTAGTAGTAGTAGCGGTGGTGGTGGTGTGTAGCTGCCTGTCACTCACCACCACCACCACTACTGTATATACATCTAATAACCTTCAAATTAATGTACTTCTTCAAATTACCAATAGTTTCCTTCACCACGTCCATTAATTAAAAACAAACACACATACACACCAATACAATGACATGAAAAAATCAATAATTCCTTATCAAAACTCAAGAAAAACAGTGGCACGTCAACAAAAGTACCACTGTCAACACCACAACACCACTATGTCTCACCTGCAGCTGCTGTGGTGGTGGCGGTGGTGAGTGTGGTGGACTAGTGGAAGGCAGTGGTGGTGGTGTTGTTAGGGGTGGGAGGGTGTTGTAGTTGTTCTGAGGTCCCACTGGTGTTGTTGGTGTTGTTGGTGGTGATGATCCACTCCCGCGCTCTAATGAACAAGATTGCGCGGGAAGAACAAATGACGAGAGATATCCGTGTCTTCTCTCTCTCTTCTCTATTATATTACTCTTTGTCTTATATTTCATCTATTTCCTCTGTTTGACTTTATTAGTTATGTTTTTTTTTATCTTTATCTTGTTTTTTCTCTTTTTGTCTTCAGTGGTGCTTTTTCCTTATCTTTATCTCGTTTTTTTATTATCTGCAAAGTTTTCTAAGATACTCCTGTTCCATCTTACTCTTTCTTATATTTTCATCTATTTCTTCTGTTTGACTTTATTAATTATGTTTTTTTCTTATCTTTATCTTGTTTTTTTTCTCTTTTTGTCTTCAGTGGTGCTTTTTCTGTATCTTGATCTCGTTTTTATTATTATCTGCACAGTTTTCTAAGTCACTTCTATTCCATATTACTCTTTCTTATATTTTTTTCTATTTCCTCTGTTTGACTTTATTAATTATGTTTTTTTTAATCTTTATCTTGTTTTTTATCTTTTTGTCTTCAGTTGGGCTTTTTCCTTATCTTGATCTCGTTTTTATTCATTATCTGCAAAGTTTTCAAAGTCACTCCTCTTCCATATATTTTCTCTATTTCTTCTGTTTGACTTTATTAATTATGTTTTTTTTTTATCTTTATCTCGTTTTTCCTCTGTCTTGATTAAATGATGCCTTTTCCTTATCTCTATCTCGTTTTTATTATTATCTGCAAAGTTTTCTAAGTCACTCCTCTTCCATCTTACTCTTTCTTATATTTTCTCTATTTCCTCTGTTTGACTTTATTATTTATGTTTTTTTTCTTATCTTTATCTCGTTTTTCCTCTGTCTTGATTAATGATGCTTTTTTACTTATCTTTATCTCGTTTTTATTATTATCTGCAAAGTTTTCTAAGTCACTCCTCTTCCATATATTTTCTCTATTTCTTCTGTTTGACTTTATTATTTATGTTTTTTTTATCTTTATCTCGTTTTTCCTCTGTCTTGATTAATGATGCCTTTGCCTTATCTTTATCTCGCTTTTTATTATCTGCAAAGTTTTCTTAGTAACTCTTCTTCCATCTTACTCTTTTTTTTATATTTTCTCTATTTCAATTATGCTTTTTTCCTTATCTTTATCTTGTTTTTTCTGTTTTGATCAATGATGCTGTTTCCTTATCTTCATCTCTTTTCTCCTCAGTCTGTCTTTACCAATGATCCTTTTTTCTTACCTTCATCTCATTTTTCATTCTTTATCTACAAGGTTTTCAATATCGCCGGAATAAAGACAAGTTA
>JAHFWG010000284.1:83966-106466 GCA_020233015.1 Callinectes sapidus | reverse complement strand
CACTACTACACAATTACTACTAATACTACAGCTACCACTACTAATACAACTACAACACCTACCACCACCACCACTCTTACTACTGCTATTCCTACCACTACATTACCTTTAGTGTGCTCGAAGCGGCGGCAACCCAGTGACTGAATACCTTGTGCTCATTTTTTTTGCTCCAGCCTCATGCCTTCCTTCCGGACCCTGTGACGTCACCGTGCGCTGTGACGTCACGGTTGTCACACGCCGCTCGAGAGGTGAACAGAAACTTGAATTGCTAAAAAAAATAAATAAATAAAAAATAAGGAGATATGTTACAAGAAACAGGATGAAGTTTAAAAGAATGTAAAAGTGTAAAGAAAGACTTCATATTAGGTAATTTGGCGTTTATGTGTGATTTACAGTGTTAGGGTGTGCATCTTTGTACATTGTGTCTGGGATTTGAAGTACTAATGGTGTTATAAGTAGGCATGGTGATCTGACAGTTGTATGGTTAGGTGACATGAATATTAAAGACTACTACTACTACTACTACTACTACTACTACTACTACTACTACTACTACTGCTGCTGCTGCTGCTGCTGCTGGTGCTGGTGCTGCTTCTGATAATACTGTTATTCTTACTGGTTGTTTTTTTCGCTATTTTTTTCTTGTTACTGGACTCTTGTTCTTGCTTTTTTTTTCCTGCTGCTGCTGCTGCTGCTGCTGCTGCTGGTGGTGGTGCTGCTGCTGCTACTACTACTACTACTACTACTACTACTACTACTACTACTACTACTACCATTAGATATGCATTGATGAGAGTAGGAAATGTATAATAATAATAGCAACAACAACAAAAACACTGATAGTAATAATAATAATAATAATAATAATAATAATAATAATAATAATAATAACAATAATAATAATAATAAGAGGAGGAGGAGGAGGAGGAGGAGGAGGAGGAGGAGGAGTGTGAATCTGGTGTAGAATGTGGAGTTTAGTATCTACTAGTTTCTCTGGCCTGCTTCTCCAGTTCAGGGGAAAAACTCAAAAACTCAACATTCAACACCTGTCTCTCTCATCCTGACCTGTCTGAATGTATGAATGTCTGACCAATGACAATAATACCAACCACGATAATAATAACCTGTGAACCTTTAAGAGAACTGGCGAATCAGTGGACTTTATTTTTATTGTTTTTTGTTATCCTTGACCAGATTTCCCCCTCTTAAAAAAAAAAAAATAAATAAAAATAACATCAACAACATTCGTAGGACATGGCTGATAGTGACGATGATAGCAGCCCTCATTGTTACTGGGTTAATGGAAACACTCATGAATATTAATCCAACGAGAGAGAAAGTACAGGTAGTCAAAAAAACTGAATAACACACCAACATTACCTAATACTGACCGAAATGCATCAGGTCACCGGGAGCGCAACCAGACCTTCACTTGTTTTGCGGTTGTTTTTTCCCGCCAAAAGTACTAACTCATCGCGCGCATAAAAAACTAGGTCTGGTTATGCATTAATTTCCTTTATTGTCATTCAGCACGCGTTAGTAGCTACAGCGTTATGCAAAGCGGTGATGCGGCAAAAAGTAATGAATTAGGCGGGAAATCCTCTGTATTGTCGGTGGTCATAAACTTTCATTCCAGGATGGGCAGCGTATTGTAGTAGGCACACGGGGCGACACATGTGACACTTGACTTGTTATGTATGCAAGTGTAACAGATCTACCGGTATTTCATCACTCTTCAAACAGCGCGGCGTTAAGGTAAAGTAAACAGAATAGAGTATAGAAAAGTAAACGGTAAATAAAATAAAGTAAAGTAAAGTAAACAGCAATAAAGTAAACAGTAATAGAGTTAAATAAAGTAGAGTAAAGTTTAGTAAAGAAAAGTAAACAATAGTAAAGTAAGGTAAGCATTAATTAAGTAAAGTAAATAGGTAGTAAAGTAAACAGTAGTAAAGTCAAGCTAACAACAGTAAAGTAAACAATAGAGTAAAGTAAAAGCAAAGTAAAGTAAACAGTCGTAATGTAAAGCAAAGTAAAGTGAATAGTGGTAAAATAGACAGTTGCAAAGTAAAGCAAGATAAAAAGTAAATAGCAGTAAAGTAAAATAAAGTAAAATAAACAGTAAAGCAAAGTAAAATAAAGTAAACAGACTGTGGTATTTGACTTGTTATGTAAGTGTAACAATTCTGCCGGTATATTCCCGCTCTTCAAAAACAGGGTGACATTAAAGTAGCGTAGTTCAAAGAGGAAAGAAGTAAAAATACATTATAAGTTTTTCCCCACAAGTCCGGTACAATCACTGCCTTCCTGCCCACCAGCGTCTTGACTCACTCTCTGCAACAATTCAACATATACAAGGACGTGGTTGAGTTTTTCCTTCGCGCTGGTTGACTCAGTAACCCCTTCACTACTGGGACGCATTTTCATATTTATTCTGCTTCTCTGTCCATTTTTTACGGCTTCAGAAACTCATGTGGTGGTTGAAATAGTACAGACTCTGGCCATCAACCTTCCGACCTCCACAGACCCGCGCTAATGTTAAAAAAAAAGGTCTTATAACACTCAAAACTCGTAGTAAAAATGTGTCTGAGTACTGAAAGAGGTTAATATTATGTCATGTTTATTTTATATTTGAAGATCGCACGTTTATATTCTGCATGTCATTCTCGCATTATTCTCCTCCCATGCTTATTATCTTATATAATTTTGGGGGGTGTCAAGATTACGGTGCATCTTGGAGACTTCGTACCTGGAACCGTCTCGCTCTGTGGGCCAAAACTTTCACGATAATATGATTTGGATTCCAGTTGGTTCGTAGTTAAGACGTTCTGGTTCCAACCGCACCACTAACACAACACCACCACCACCACCACCAGCAACAACAACAATAACAACAACAAAAACAATGATAATAATGATGATAATAATAATAATCGCATCCAAAAACAAAAAAATGTCAAACGAAACGCGAAAAAAGACAATAGCAATGAATGAATGAATGAACGAGAGAGAGAGAGAGAGAGAGAGAGAGAGAGAGAGAGAGAGAGAGAGAGAGAGAGAGAGAGAGAGTATATTACACAGTGCATTGTTATTGTTATTGTCATTCACGCGGCGGCGGCGGCGGTGGCGGTGGTTGTGGTGATGAAAGTGAAAGTGGAAATGAAAACAGGAACGTGAAGAAGAAGAAGAAGAAGAAGAAGAAGAAGAAGAAGAAGAAGAAGAAGTCGAGGAAATAAGTCAAATGAAAACAAGTGAAGAAGAAGGAGGAGGAGGAGGAGGAGGAGGAGGAGGAGGAGGAGGAGGAGGAGGAGGAGGAGGAGGAGAAACAAAAAAACAACAAGAGGAAGAACATAAACAAACAACAACAACAAGCAAAATAACATCCACTCCTCCTCCTCCTCTTCCCCTTCCCCTCCCCTTCGTCCTCCTCCTCCTCCTTTTCCTCTTCCTCGGCCTATCAGAAGCCTATATTTTCAAGACTGGGCCGTGTCAGTCTGCCGCCAAAAAAGTGGACAATTTCTCAATGGATAAGGTGAATGAGAGAGAGAGAGAGAGAGAGAGAGAGAGAGAGAGAGAGAGAGAGAGAGAGAGAGAGAGAGAGAGAGAGAGAGAGAGAGAGAGAGAGAGAGAGAGGAGAGAGAGATAGAGAGAGAGAGAGAGAGAGAGAGAGAGAGAGAGCAGGCATCCCACATTCCTTAACACACTTTACTAATACTACTCTCTCTCTCTCTCTCTCTACAGTTCTTAGGCAAATGGCACGTTCTTCTTGGCTCCAACCTTGCTTCCCGCTGCCACTCCTTCAACATACGCCAAGGTGGACTGGAGGGCGGTGGAGCGGGATTCGTGGTGGAGGTGGAGAAGCAGCTCTACTCCCTCCACTCCGCAGGGCTCCTCCACAAACTCCACTATGAGGCAGAGATGACACAGAATCCACAGTCTCCCGCTAGCCTCCTTCTTCGCCTGCCTTCCCGTATGTTCAGTAGTAGTAGTAGTAGTAGTAGTAGTAGTAGTAGTAGTAGTAGTAGTAGTAGTAGTAGAAGCATAATTAAAGTTGTAGTAAAATCTATTCCAAGCACCACCACCACCATCACCACAACAACAACACCCCCACCAACCCCACCTCCACACACACTACACAACCAAACACCCCACCACACCACCATCCACCCCCATCACCCCCTCTCTCCCCCTCAACAGACGTGTATGGGGACGTGGTGTTCGATGTGGTGGGGACAGACTACACCACCTGGGCAGCACTGTACTCCTGCTCCGCCACGCTATTCGGTCACCTCCACGCCGGTCTGGTGCTGGGCAGAGGGACGCAGCTTGACCTGGACTCCCTCATGCTCGCCAGGGATTCTCTAAGGGTGAGTGAGTGAGTGAGTGAGTGAAGGAGCGAGTGAGTAAGTGATGCCAGTATTCTTAAACGCTTTGCTCTCTCACCATCACTATTTTCTAAAGGCTCTAGTTGAAGATAGTCATGTTTATAAGGGTATTGTTATTGTGCTTCTCTCTAGAACCGTAAAAATACCCTCAAAAACGCTTTGCTCTCTCACCACGACTCTCTCTCTCTTTCTCTCTCTCTTAGGGACAGGGAATAGAGGTGGAGGACCTGAGCACGGTACAACAGGGGGACTGCTCGCCTTCCCTGGGGGGCGGCACATTCACGCTGGAGCTGGGGAAGGGGCTGGCCAGTCGCACAGGGGAGTGGTCAACAATATTACCACCCACAGATTCCTCCAGTCTCCCCTCCAGCGGCTGTTTTCTTCAGGAGGGAGACTTTTACGTTTTCTACGAAGTGTGCCCCGTAGAAAACGAGGAAGGGATTGTATTTAGACCAAGCGATAGTGATGATGGTGATTATGATAGTGATAGTGATGAGGAGATTTATTATGATATCCGTGACGGTGAAAATGGTGATATTGGTGATGAGGATGTGGTTACTGTTGGTGATAGCAATGAATATGAGGATTATGAGTACTATGATGGTGAAGGGAGTGGTGATGGTGAGTACTATTACTACTATTATTACGATGAGGATGAAGGCAGCGGTGATGGTGATGGGGATGGTGAGGGTGAGGGTGATGGTAGTGGTGATTATGAGGTAGGGAATGGTGATGCTACGATTGATGGTGAAGGTAGTGGTGATGATGAATACTACTACTATTACTATTATGATGATGAGGAAGGTGTTAGTGGTAGCGGTGATGGTGAAGGCGATGATGATGAGTACTACTACTACTACTATTACTACGACGACTATGATGAAGATGGTGAAAGTGACAGTGAAGCGGGTACAAGAAGTGCTCTAGGTAAGACAAGGAAAGAAAACACGCCAAAGAAAACGAATAATAGAAAACGGACTAAGAGAGATACACAGAAAATGGGAAACGAACTTAATTATAATGATAACAACATGATACCACGAGAAACACAAGAAAAATGTTCAAACACGAAAGAGAACATAGATAGAGACGAAGAAAGAAAGATACAAGAAGCGAAGGAAAAAGAAGACCCAGAACAAAGAAGGATGAAGGGAAGAAGCAGTAGGAGGAAGAGAAGGATAAATATACCACCAAACCAGAAAGGAAAAGGAACAAAAACACCAGCCAATCAAAAACACAATAACACAACCAAACGGGAAACAAACCGGAAAGAAACACAAAACGTAAACAAACGAAGGAAAACAACGAAACGAAAGAGAAAGAAGAGGAAGAGGAAGAAGAAGAGGAGGAAGATAACTACAGCGGCGCAGGCTATCATGGCTTCAAGGAGACTTCGAAAATTCCTCTTGAAACACAACATAGGAGTGAAGAGAATACCAAGAAAAATTACGAAGGACAGATTAGCGACCATTTTAACTTCAAAGAAAGAGAGGGAGACTCTTGAACGCCTCCTGAGAGCTGGGAAGAGGAGGTGGAGGGCGGAGAAGAGGCTTAAGGAGATGAAGAGAAGAAAAGGAGGAGGAGGAGGAGGAGGAGGAGGAGGAGGAGGAAAGAAGAAGGGAAATATGATGAAAATTATTACGAAGAAGAGGAAATCCAGCCAGAATTTTAAGTTTGGAGGAGGAGGAGGAGGAGGAAAGAGAAGAGGAATAGGAGGAAAAAGAAGAGGCGGAGTAAAAAAAAGACGAAGAGGAGGAGGTAAGCGAAAACAACAAAATAAGATGAAGGAAATGAAAGAAGAAGAGAGAAGAGGAGGAGAGAAAGTAAAAGGAGTAAAAAGGGGCAATAACAACAAAAAACCACAACAGCAACAGCAGCAGCAGCAGCAACAACAACAACAACAACAACAACAACAACAACAACAAAAACAACAAGATAAGAGAATACATAAAGTAAAAAAGAAAGCGGGAGAGAAAGAAAAACCGAAAGAGAACACGGAAATAATAAAGAAAGAAACAAAGAGAGAAGTAAAGAATCCACAAGAAACGAAAAAGGGAAAGATAAATAAGAAGAGAAAGAAAAAGAAAAAGAAGAAAGCGGGTAATATAAAGAAAACGAAGAGGAGGAGGAGGAAGAAGAAGGGAAATAAAGGAACAAAGCAACGAAGGAAGATAAAAAGAAAGAGGAAGAGAAACAAAGGAAATAAAGAAAAACTGATAAAGAAACAGAAACCAGAAACAAAATCGGTGAATAAAGGAATTACGAAGAAAGTAAAGGATGAAAACAGAATGAAAGAAAAAACCGAGAAGAAAGCAAAAAAGAAGAAAACAAAGAAGAATGGGAAGAAGAAAACAAACAAGGAGAAAGAAAAGAAAACAAATAATAAAGAAGGAAATAGAGAAAAGCAAAACAAGGGAAAAATAGATGAAGGGAAAAAAGAAAAAAACAAAGGTAAAGTAAATCAATAAAGAATAAAGGTAGAAAGACAGAAAAGACATAGAGAGTAAAAAGAAATAAAACAAAATAAAAGAACAGAGAGAGAGAGAGAGAGAGAGAGAGAGAGAGAGAGAGAGAGAGAGAGAGAGAGAGAGAGAGAGAGAGAGAGAGAGAGAGAAATAAGACACGGAAAGTAGAAATAAACCCAATACATCTTAATATATTTTAGCACCGTAGCCCTTCAGTCAAACACGCACTGCAAACTTCAATAAACCACGAAAAAAAAAATAATAATCAAGAATAACAATGTAAACAATAATAATAATAAAAGCACATGCAATTTCACTATCATTTTATTACTTCCTTCATTCCGGAACTCCCTGCTTGCTTCTATAGTATATTTCAAACTTTCTATAACTTCACTTCATGTAAGAGGGAAGTTTCAAGACATTTCTACCTAATTTTCGGCTAACTTTGACCTATAAGGGGACTGGCAAATTAGCGGCCTCTTTTTCCATAATTTTTGTTGACCTTGGCCAGCTTCCTCTCTTACACAAACAAAAAAACATCAAATTCGCATATTCTTCCCTTTATCACTATCACTATTATCTTTCCCCCCCATCAGACAGCAACACCATTAATTATACACAAGAGGTCACAATGGAGGCGGGGCAGCTATTGTCTACCACCACCATACTCTCCTTCCCTCTCCCTCTCCCTTTCTCCCAAACACAAGCATTACACATCCTCATTTTTTGTTGGAAGAGGAAGCAATATGGCGGTCGAGGATACAGGATTTCCCCACATAGAAAATGCAGTGGTTGGGAGAGGGGGGGATTGGGGAAGGCTGGGAGAGGCTGGGGGAGAGGGGGGGGAGAGGATGGGAGAGGACGGGAACTGGATGGGAGAGTAGCTGGGAGAGAAGTTACTGGGATAGGACTGGTTCCTTTTAACCCCTTCAGTACTGGGACACATTTTCACCACAAGTTTGGGTGTGATCAGATGATTTTGGTAACATTAGGAAGGGTCTGTGGAGGTGAGAAGACTAATGGCCACAATCTGTACTATTTTAACCCCCACATGAGTTTCTGCAGCTGTAGAAAACCGACAAATAATAAGCAGAGTAAATATGGAAATGCGTCCCAGTACTGAAGGGGTCAAATATAACTAAAGCGAATCAGGAAACAAGAAGAACAAAAAAGAATAATAACACAGAGCCAAAAACTTAACCCCATCATCTAAAATGCTTCAAAATAAAAGCAACATTTTCCCTCGATAGACAAACAGCCTCATCCCATCGATTCATCTTTGGGTCTGTCTGTGACGCTAAATTCTCCACCCCTTTCAACATCCCCTTCAGAACACGCATGAGACTGGAAAAACTATCTCTTCTCATTCCTGGAACATCGTGGAGGGACAGGAGAAGCATATAAACTACCTGGAGTGAGAGATAGCAAGTCCACACTACAGCAGGAACCGCATTCAGTTGTCTTTTATAAGTTTCCCTTCTTCTCGATCTCATTTTCTTTTCCCTGAACTGTGTGTATTTTAAAGAGAGACTATCCTGGGTGTTCTTCAGGCTGGTGTTGATGTTGGAGGTTATTCTACGCAATACTGACACCACTTCCAGTTCAGATTTCGGCCGATAAAGGACTTGGAGGGTTAGTTTATTGATTTTTGCTATGAATTCCGTGGTTTTAGTCAAGGATAAGATGGTGTGCGTGTTTGACAGTGATGGGTAACTTATATTTCCTCTGATTTCAGGTTTATTTGTCATTTCTTTTCCTTCTATTTGTTTTGGTATTCTCTGCGTCTCTTCATCACATTCTTCTTTTGTTTCCTGTGAGTTTCCTTTCATTCCAAGATTCATCACTATATTTTCTTTCTTTTTTCTTGGGTCTTCTTCTTCCTTCATTCGCTCCTTCACATTTTCTCTCTGTTCGTTATCTTCAGCTATTTCTCTCGTCTTCTTTCCTGTCCTTTCAATTCCTACATTTCTCTTCGTTCCAACTTTACTCTCACCATCAATATCACTTCTTTCATTATTACTCTTATCTTCCACCTCTAACTCCACATCACACTTGCCTTTCTCCTCTTCCACCCTTCCATAAAATCTATCCACCTCTTCCATCAGCACATCTACTTGTATCTCCCACTCCACGTAATCCACCTCGCTTCTCTCCACTCTCTTCCACTCCTTCCACCCGTTCAAGAGGGAGGTGGAAGAGAGGAGAGACGCGTGGAGGAGGGCAGTAGGGTGATAGTGACTCCTGTATCCACTTATCCACTTTTTAAGAACCTGCATTGCATTTTCCGTCTCCAGAGATAGAGTGGATGAGAGAAGAGGTGGATGAGGAGGAATAGAATGTTTTGTAGTGTGTGTATCCTTGCTAAAACTTTCGAACGTTATTTTTGGGTCATTACTGCAGTTTGTATCATGATCTTCGCTTTTCAATGTGAGGATTAGTAAAGAGAGGTGGAGGACAAAGATGGTGGTGGATGGTGACACACTTTTCGGATCCACTTCACCATGACTCACTCTATCTCTCACCCTTGGCCCCTGGGAGAAATTTAAGAGGTCAAATAAAGCCTCAGTCATCTCCCTGCCTAGTAGTGGAAGTACCTTGTTATATTCACCATCATCGTCATTATCTTCCTTGCTATTTTCACCATCAATATTTTCCTTTTTATTTCCATCAACACCGCTTCCCTCCTCCTCCTCCTTGGTGGTGGTGGTGGTGAGTAATGGTGGTGTTTGGTTCCAGTTTTCTGTTTCCTGTTTATGCTTCAAGTCTTTTCTCTTTCCTCTTCTCTTGTGTTTATCGTCATTTACGTCTGCCTCTTCTGCTTCATCATCCACGTCTTTCCTCGGTCCTATTTGGGATTGACGTATGATAATGATGATGATAACAATAATAATAATAATAATAATAATAATAATAATAATAATAATAATAATAGTCATTATCATTATTATTATTATTATTATCATTATTATTATTATTGTTATTATTATTATTATTATCATCATCATTATTTGTCGGCCTAACACAGACAAATTTATTTATTTTCTCTCGTCTTCCTTCTTTTTTCAGTCTTGTCTCATGTTAATATAAAAGCTTACAATCTCCTCCTCCTCCTCCCCCTCTCACCCTCCTCCACATTTAATCTCATATATTCCTCCTCTTTCTACTTCTACTACTACTACTACAAAAGCACAATTTCAAACGTACCTTCAATAACTCCACTTTCTTCTCTTCGTTCTTCTATTAGCACTCCACCAGTTCCTCCTCCACCTCCACCTCCTGCTGCTCCTCCTCCTCCAGTGACATGAAGAGCAAGGACGTGGTCGAGGGTGGTGTAGAGAGCTGTGTGTTGGGCAGTGAGCACCCGTGACGGCACCTCATTGGCCCACGCAAAGAGGCACCGCAAGGAACACTCCAGCTGGGGGAGGAGCAGTGCCAGCCCCACCCAGTGCCTGCAGATGGTGATGATGGTTTGTGGTTTATTGGGGGTTTTCAGGGTTTTTTATGGAAGTTATTGGGGCTTACATTGGGGGATTATGGGAGTTATTGGGGTTTTTCAAGAGTTTATGGAAATTATTGGGGGTTTTCAAGAGTTTATGAAAGTTACTGAGATTTTCAAGGATTCTTGTGGAAGTTATTATGATTTTCAAGGAATTTTATTGAAATTATTGAGTTTTTTCATGAGTTTGTGGAAGATATTGGGGTTTTCAAGGCTGTTTTCATGATTGTAATGGAAGTTAATGGGATTTTCAAGGGTGTTTGTGGAAATTATTGTTATTTTCAAAAGTGTATTTAGCATTGCAATGAAAGTTATTAGTGTTTTCATAATAACAAAGAGGTGCTGTGCCTATATAAACACAAAAGGACAAATAGGTAAATACACACACACACACATACACACCTTCCTTCAGATAGGTGATGCAGGGCCCTCCTCCACACAGCCTTCATTACCACAGGCACCAATCCACTCCTCTCCACCACCTCCTCCACCACAGCACGAGATGGCCACACCTGCCCCTCCTCCACCTCCACCTCCACTGCCATACCCTGGAGAGAAAAAGGGAGTATAACAGTGGTTCTTCTTGTTCTTCAGGTGAGAGCTCATGTTTTTAAGGAAGTTTAGGGAAGTTATTGGGATTTTCAAGGGTGTTTTCATATTGATAGTGGAAGTTCTTAGGATTTTCAAGGGTGTTTTTCAAAGTTATTAGGGTTTGCAAGGGTCTTTTTCAAATTATTAAGGTTTTTCAAGTGTTTTCATAATTATGGTGGAAGTTAATAGGGAGATTAAAAATATTTTCATGATTGCAGTTGTGGTTTAAAAGATTAATGGAAGTTGCTAAGGTTTTCAAAGGTGTTCTCATGATTCTAGCAACAGTTTAACAGATCAATGAAAATTACAAGGGCATTTCCATGACTAGAGATGGTTAAAAAGCAACTTTATATTAACAAGAACAAATACTCCCCTTGAAAACAGACACAGTGAGAGAAGAAAGTGTTAAAGAATATGATACTCTCTCTTACCTTCTTCAGATTAAGACACACACTGGGTTTCCTTGGTATAGCTTTTCTCCCTCCCTGTCCCTCCAGCACCCTGCCACAGTCGGCCAGCAGCAGCAGCAGGGCACACACTGGGCCAGCCGTGGTCTCCTCAGGACTCAGAAACCCATGCCAGGCCAGGTTTCTCAGGTTGAGCCCCAGAACAGACCCCACCAGTACCTTTGCCAACTTAACCTGCAGAAGAAGAAATGGGTGGTGAGATAAGATGTTTTGTTTAAGAGTGTTTGTTTTGGTTCAGTTTTGGCTTATTCTAATGGGTTGTAGTGGATGTTATTGTTTTTTTTCATGGTGTTTGTTGAAAGTTAACAGGGTTTTCAAAGTGGCTTTTATGGTTCTGGTTCTAGTTTAATAGGTTCTAGTACACATTATTGGTGTTTTAATAGTGTGAAAGTTACCAAGGTTTTCAAGTATTTTTCTTTTTTCTCCTGATAATACTGTAGAAATCTTGTTGATCTGTCACTACAACCACATTGAGACTGAACACTTTTCCTGCAATTTGGTTCATCTTCCTTACTAACAAACCACCACTGAGATCTGTCACCTTAACTCACTACCATCTCAAACCATTCTATTAACTAAAGACTGTTCAATATACTCTTTCTAATTATCTTTCCTATCTTTCTTATCAATTTTGGTTATGACCGCTGTTTTAGGACTGTGTTATGGTGTGTGTCACAGTGAAAGAGTTAAAGACCAGTGTTGTGTTGTAGCATAGAAGTGTCTCAGAGTCCACGTCCCTTCTACCATCACTATAACCCCGACCTCACTTACCCAGGAGGCTCCCATGACCCTCAGCAGCTCAGGGGTGTCCAGGAGGTCTCGCAGAAGGAAGGGGACCTGACCTCCACACATCAGGACCAGCTGGGGAAGGTCAAGTTTGGTCAGATTAGGTTAAGTTGTGTATATTAAGACAAATATTGAGTGGGTGGTGTGGAAAGACAGGTTAATGCAGATGAACATATTTCTTTAATTCACTCATCTGCATCAATCAGTTTCCCTATACATTAGTTCAACCCCTTCAGTACTGAGACACTAGTTTTATGTGTGATAAGATGATTTTATTGACATTAGGAAGTGTCTATGGAGGTCAGAACAATGGCCAGAGTCTGTACTATTTTTAATACCTACATGCATTTCTAAAGCTGTGAAAAATCAACAAAATAATAAGCAGAATAGATATAAAAATGCACCTCAGTACTGAAATAGGTTAATACTTACAATTTCAATACATGTTTTAATTGACTTATGTTGCAACCTTATGAATCCTGTTGTGGTCAATTGAATACTACAACTACTACTACTACTACTAATAGTAATAATAGTAATGCATGCAGCAGTCACCCACCTCCCCCAGACACCTCTCAGCCAGCGCAGTGAGGCACAGGAGGGCAGCAAGGCAGTCACAGGCGTCCCCAGTCCTCACCAGCGCCACACATCCCCCCACTGCCTCCTCCTGAATGGCAAAGGACCGAGAACTGAACACAACTAAACTGAGGGTATGGGTAGTGTTTGAAAATGTGTGCTCTCTCTCTCTCTCTCTCTCTCTCTCTCTAGACTTTGTTACTATTATCTGTTACATAGTTATTACTAGTTATTATCATTATTATTTACTATTATTATTATTGTTATTACTATCATTATCTTCATTGCAGTTATCTACCTATTTATTTACATTTTTATTCAGACATTTGATCTCTCTCTCTCTCTCTCTCTCTCTCTCTCTCTGTTTGTCTCACCTGTGCCATCCAGGCCAGGTGAGGCAGGAGGGCTGGCAGGGGGTCGCCATCCACCACGAAGGCCTGGCACTGAGGCAGGAGAGGTGCCAGGGCCTCCACTGCACCCCTGTACCACCCCTCACTCCACACCTGCCCTGCCACACCTGCAGGATTGAGGTAATGAGGTGAGTGAGTGCACCATTGCTATTAGTGTTGGATAGATTGAGAATATATCTATGCAAAGTATGTTATGTCGGTTTCATGTTATAAGTAAATAAGGGAAGCTACAGGTCAATCTCTCTCTTTCACACACACCTGCAAGCACCTCCTCAATCTTCTCCCACTCAATCTTGCCATCTGAAGTGACCCAAGAGGAGGAGGAGGAGGAGGAGGAAGGGGGAGGAGTGGCTCTCAGAAGAATTTCCCTCACTGGTGGAGATAAAAAGCTTCTTCGCAGTGTAATTTCCTCCAAGCTTCTCCCTTTCCTTCCTCTGCACTCTGCTGCCATCACCTGTTACATTATTATTATTATTATTATTATTATTATTATTATTATTATTATCATTACTATTATTATTATTGTCATTAATTACCCTCATTATAATTACTTGTGTATTCATTGTTTAGCAAAGTATTCTTCATTGATTTACTTCTTCACTGTTCCCCTTCACTGCCACCACCACCACCACCACTGCTACTGCTGCTGTTTATAACTTTATATCATTATTATGCTGGTGCCACTACTACTACTACTTCATACTGTTACATTTTGGTTTAATACTTATAACTACTACTACTAAACCACCTAAATATTCTTAAGTGTCACACCCAACCCCCCCAAAAAAAAATTAATTAATCACACTGAGGACAACAAAATAAAACCATAACAAATTTAAAAGCATTATCTTTTATTGATTAACAGGAATCAACAATAACTATCACCACTAAAACCAAAGATAACCTAATGACTATAGGCACTCCAACATAAACTAATCCAACACACACTCACACACTCAGATATCCACAATGACAAACACCTCATGCTGGTTTGGCTCATTGTACACCTGCATGCTGGCATAGGTAATGGCCTTCACCTCTGTGCCTTGCGGGTGTTTGCCCAGCTGGAACTCCTCCCCATACAGCCTGGCACATACTTTCATCCCACCACCATCACCACCACCACCATCGCCATCGCCATCAATCACCCACTCTGTAATGACAACCTTCCGCGGAATGAAGTACGGGTCGCAGCTGAAGACAAACAAACACTCGTCGAGGAAGTGAAAGAGAAGCCCCTGGAGGTCATCAGCTTCCGCCTCCACCTCCCGCACCTCCTTCATTTCCACCGTCTCGATCTCCGTCATGTACCCAAACATCGCTGTGGCCGCTTGCTCGTACGCCTCCTGCAGGTCGGCGCCCCAAGCGTGTATTTGCACATCGGCGGGATGGTCAAGGTACTCGTATTTCACTTCTGGGATGTTTGCGATTTCTTCTGGTGTGGGTCTGATGACTTCTGTGCCCTCGTCCTCCATCCTTCCTGAGTTTCGTGTCGTCTGGCTTGCTCTGGGTGAGGGAAGTGGTGTTCAGATCTGCTGGAGTGTGGGTGGTGGTGTGGGGCGTGGTCATGCATGGGGGTGGATCAGGAGGGAAGGTAAGAGAAGAAGAGAAGAGATATAAGGGAGTGAGAAGGGAAGGGATAAGATAGTATTTGAAAAGGGAAAGGAAGAGAAGTAAAGGAATGGATGGGAAAGAAAGAGAAAGATGGGAAGGGAAGGGAGGAAGGCAAAATGAAAAGAAATGAAGACAGTAAGGGGAAGGGAATAAAAGAAACACAGAGAGAATAAAAAGAAAATAAAAAGCAAAAGGCGGGAAGGATGGGATGGAAAAAGAAAAGAAAGGAAGATAAAAGAATATGAATGATATCAAACACTAAAACATAGAAATAAGACAAAATTTTGCATATCCTCCCTTCCTTCAAATCGTTCTATACACAAAAGGGCCACAAACACTACTATACTTCACTGATATATACTTTATTGCTCTTTGAATTCATATATCCAACTTACACTAAACTCATGAACAACACACACACACACATACACATCCTCTGCGCTCTCACTGCTATTCTCAAAGGCCACAGATGACTAACACCCTCAGTACTGAGACACACTTTTACCTCCAGTTTTGGGTGTGATTACATGATTTTATTGACATTAGAAAGGGTGTATGGAGGTGATAAAATTAATGGCCAGTCTGTACCCAAGTGAATTTCTGAAGCTGTATAAAATCAGCAAATAACAAGCAGAATAAATATGAAAATGCATCCCAATACTGAAGGGGTAAACCACATTCTCAAGACTCCTGTTCACAAGACAAGGTTAATCTGTCACTAGAACTGTAAAATCATCTTTGACAATCTGTAGCTTCAATATAGAGTGGAAATAGTGGTGTTTCTAAGTTCTCAGGAATAAGGTTAAATACATATATAAGATCACAAGCCTTCAGATACACTTGATAGAGAACCCTGCATGTACTACTGTAGAAATTATATACTTTAGCAGTAGTAGTAGTAGTCAAAAAAGAAGAAAAGAACAATAAAAATAAAGTAGTATTAGTAGTAGTAATTAGAGTAACAGTAGTAGCAGCCATATCAGTGCTTGTAGTGGTCTGAACACAAATCCACCAACACACACACACACACACACAAACACACACACACACAAATCTGATTAATTTTAAGTAAAAGATTACATTAGCACCTTTTTTAATAGTACCTATCTTTCCATATATATTTCCTTTACATACATGCAAACTTAACCTTCACATTCAATAGCTACAGTTCTGTACTCTTATTTCTTTCATTCCCCTCACTAATCTATCCTTTCTATGTCTACCTTTCATCCATTCTTGCTATTCTATCCTATTCTTTTGTTTTCTCTCTCTCTCATCCTCATAATGAAAAGTATCACAGATTTTTTATGTTGAAAGTACTATAATGTATTCTCTCCTTACTTCCTTTCCTACAATATATTCACAGCATTATTGTATTAAGATGCATTACGTATTATTAGTTTTATCTTTTTCTTATCATCAAAAATTCAGATACTGCTTTTTCTTCTCTTCCTTGTCCTCTTTATCAAAATTCACTCCATAATAAACTTTCGTATTGGTGGATATAAATGACTTTCTTTCTTTTCTTCAACTTATAGCTGGATTTTCAAGACAGCTTCTCCTTTTGATAACCCAGAAATCTTGCTAATCCATTTCCAGAGCCACTAGAACACCAGTTTCTTCAATTAAACCCTTTGAAGAGCAGTGAAGGTGAATGAGCAAAGCGTTTAGGAATACAGACTTTAAACTCCCATCACTGCCAACCACACAGGACAGCCTAGATAGCACCATACAATCACACACACACACACAATCTCACTCTACTAAGTTGTCTCCTACTTCATATAAAAATAGTTCTAAATAGTATACATGTGGGAAAACAAATGATATATACACATGGCACTTTTTGTATCCATCCAGCTCATAATAATACTAATAGTAGTAGTAGTAGTAGTAGTAGTAGTAGTAGTAGTAGTAGTAGTAGTAGTAAAAGTAGCAGTAGTAGTAGTAGTAGCTATAGTCTAGCATCCTCTACAGACCATTGCTACCTTCTGTTCTGCCTTAATACATCTATTTATTATTCATCATTTATCACATCTCATTTTGATATTTTGTTTAGTGGTCGGTGTTGCAGTGTCAAGTGACTCTTGCAGTGGTGATGTATGAGGTCAGTCAGTTGGTTCGTCAGTCAGTCAGTCATCACCCGTTCAGTCTATCAGTTGATTGGTCAGTCAGTCAGTCAGTCAGTCAGAGAGCTCTTACATCCTCAGCAAGAAGTGAGTGACCTCCTGTAGCTTCCTTTATGCTCTATGTTATATTCCATCTCTTTATGATGGCTAAGGCACCCAATACACACACACACTAAGTCTTGTGAAAGGAGCGGATGTGGCGGCTAAGGGAAGCCTTCAGCAGGAACTCCTTGTCACAGTGCACACACGTAAACTCCTTGACGCCCCAGTGCCTCCGCAGGTGGTTCTCCAGGGAGGCCTTGGTGCGGAACTCCTTGCCACACACCTCACATTTGAACTCCGGGGGAAGGTGAATGATGATGTGTTGCCGCAGAGAACTCTTGTCCCAGAACTCCTTGCCGCAGTCGTCACAGGTGAGCGTCCGTATCTTGGTGTGGCGGAGGACGTGTGTGGCCAGAATGTCCTTCCGGGCGAACACCTTGCCACACTCCTCACACTGGTATGCCTTGGAGCAGGAGTGGGTGGTGTAGTGCTTGTTGAGGACGTCCCGGCGGCTGAAGCCACTCCCACACTCCTCACACTGGTACTTCCTCAGGCTGGTCGGGGAGCGGTACTGCTTCCGCTTGTTGTTGAAGTGTACGAGAGGCACCGCCAGTGGCTTCTCTTCCACATCCTCATCTTCATACTCGCTGTCCACCACGCCCCTGTGTGCCGCATTGATGTGCTTGTTGAGGTCACCGCGCTGCGTGTATGTCCGGCCACACCTCCCACACAGGAAGTCCCTGGCGCCGGTGTGTGTGACGTGGTGACGCTTGAGCTGGTGATTACTGGAGAACAGTTTGTTGCACACCTCACACACAATTGTGCCACCAGTGACGTGCAGGGCTGTGTGTGCCGCCAGCGTCTCGGGTTTTGTGAAGTTGCGGCCGCACTCCTCACACTTGAATGCCCGGGGCCCGCTCGTCACCCCAAAGCGCCCATGGGAGACACGGGAGGGACGGGAGGAACGGAAGCAGGCCCGCCTCTTGGTGTGCAGGGCCAGCAGGCGTCTCTGCACAAAAGTCTTGCCACAGTTGTCACACATGAAGGGACCTGAGGTGTGCACCTCAGCATGTCTCTTGAGGTTCCCCATCAGTGTGTACACCTTGCCACACTCATTGCAGGTAAATCTCCCTCTCTTTACACTAGACATTCTGCTGAGATGAGCCAAGGCACTGCCAAGCACTCCTGACACTTAACACAGCACAAGGAGCTGCCACCTCATAGGAAAACTGGTGGGTACACCCTCAACAGGAGCAGTGTGATACCTTCCTGAGAGGCTGCTGCTTGTGGCTGCTGCTTTCCACTGACATGAGGTGGAGGTCACACAAGCAGTCCACCCTGCACTGTGGACTGGTGAACTATCCTTTCTTGTAGTAGTGGTTGAGTCTGGAGTGACTATGTACCACTGCCACACCTCACTTAGCCATTACTGACTCAAAATAGACATGAGATTCCTGGCCTCCACCGCTCCATGTGTCTGGGTCTGTGTCTGTGTGGGCTGTGGGGTGGGGCGCAGATCTGATTCTTGCAGCCGTCCTCCCAGGGGTGCTGTGAATCTGAAACATCAGTACCCATTAGCCCCCTGCTGCACAGCACCACAGTACCAACAGCTCCACACTCTTCCCTCCAGTCTGGCTAACTATCTTGTCCTTCTCCCATCTTCCTTCCAAAGTGAGCTATGGTACTCTGAGGACACACATTGATGTTTGGGGTCATAAGAACACACATGCTGTCACTTTTGTCTAGCTAGCTATCTTGTCCAATTCACACGCTTTCCAAGGTGAGCTGTGCTGTGTTGTGTTGTGTTGTGTTGAGATGCCTTGAGAACACATGCTGTACATCTTGTCCTCAATGTTGCTTCAGTGTTGCAGAAGAGGAAAGGAATGGACAGGAACATGCGAAGTTTGTGGTGGATCACTGCACATTACACTCCCCACCATTACAGTCTCTCAACCACCAAGGTGTGGTTAGGTCTGGGCAGTCCAGGCTGACCTCAACACACTCAGGCCACAGCAGTTACCTTGGCCCAGGTGGCAGTGCGGTGGACCAGCATACACCTCAGTGTCCTGACAGGGTTCAGTTCCCAGTGATCACCTCCATGGCTGGCTGGACCAACAGCCTTCACTTCACCTTTTCACTGCGGCCATCATAGTTCTAATAATCAAGACCAGCATCTCAGTGAGTCTTTCATTTTTCTGTTCTTTCTTGTAAATACTTAACAAGATTTTAGGCAATGCTTTTGGTACTGCTAATTGTATCCTATCACAATCAAATCACTCAACAAGAATGAAAGAAAGGAAAAAGCAGTAAAGTCTGATGAACAACACTCAGCTGTACTGCTGAGTGTTGTTCATCAGACTTTACGAGGCAAGTGAAACACAGCAACCACAAACACGCCTGGCCCTGCCCTCTGTGCCAGCATGGACAGAGCACCACTCACCCCAGCAAACAAGAGGCGAAGTGATGGCACAGGGGAACCACTAATGTCGGTCAATGTTTGTGTGTTTCCCACCAGGTGACAAACTTGTGAGATGCGAGGGACAGACCAGAGGAATGTAATGGATGTATGTGAAAAAGATGGAAGGTTACATATATCTATTTTGACACATTATATGTAAGCATTGTATCCTTATAAAGAACTTGTGGTCAATAAACTACTACTACTACTACTATTGCATCAAACCCTTCACTTGGATTCCATTGGATGCTGCAACAGCTTAGGTCACACGGCTCCACTATGGTTACTAGGGGAATGCGACATCTCTCACCGAACAACTAAGTTTGACAAGGATTTGAACTCAAGCTGCCAGCACCAGAAGCACAAATACAAGCCAAGCCTATGCCTCCCCCATACCACACCAACCAACCAACCAACCAACCACCTAATTACCAAGGCAAGGTTACGACACATTTCTTAACACAAACTCACTAAGATTTTCATGTCTTTAATATGGATGTGCCTTGCCAAATATAAACCTTCCTTTCCTTTTTCTTTTTTCATTTCCCAGATTACTTTGATATTCTATGCATATCTTAATTTCCTCTATTTCATCCTTCCTTTCTCCCGCAAATTATGTAAATCCTAAAAAATCACTAGCGCCATAATAACTGTTACAGATGGGGATCAGATTACTCAGTATGGAAAGCTCTAACAGATGGGAAGGGTAGGAAAAGCCAACTTGAGACTGGTGTTAAAGTAAAAATTTACCGTATTTAGAAAGTGTACCCTGAGAGTTACCACTGTTAGGATGGTGCAATACAAGTGTATCCTCTGCAGGAAGATTGTCTTAAGTCTGGCTGAGATGCGAACACTTACAGGTGGCGAAACCTCTGGATACCGTTTACACCAAATACCACACCCCACACCAGCCTTACCTTACACCATACCATACACAAAACATACGCATACCAAACCACACAAGCGAACCCCCACATGCAACATACCCCACACCACATTACCACCACACACTAAATAAATAAACAGTAATACCGCAATAATAAATTAGAAAACAAAAAGATTACTCGACATGGTGCAACACACACACACACACACACACACACACACACACACACACACACACGAACAGACACTCCATAACATTACACACACCTCGGCAGGGCAGCAGGGGAAGGTCTCAGCCTACCACAGTCAGCAGGGATAGCAGGACCAGCAGGAGTAAGCAGGGGCGGGACAAGATGTGTATGACACGTGTGTTTTGTTTACACTGTGGCGCCGCTCTCTCTCTCTCTCTCTCTCTCTCTCTCTCTCTCTCCTGGTCCGTTCCACCGTTCCTCTGTCCACTTTCCTCCTCTCGTCCAGTCTTTATTTTAGTTAGTTTTAATGTTAGTTTTTTTATTTACTTATTTTTCTGTTGTTTGTTAATGGTTTATTTATTGCTTTCGGTTCATTTCATTCACTGGTCTATTTCTTTGGTTGGTTCCGAGGTCCGCTAGTCATGAAGAGCTGCTGCTGGGAGACGACTACCAGACTTGCCACACCTCACCGGATGGAAAGATAGAATTTATGACCGAATAATAGCAACATTACTTTCAATTTTTTTCAGAGATCACAAGTCAAACAGTAAAAAGGCCATAACAATTAAAAAATGAACAAGGCAGCCAATAGTTTACCCTGTCCTTGCATGTTTCACCATGGCCCTCCAGATATCAAGGGGAATCAGCTGGCCAGTCACCGGGAAATGTAGGGATGGAGGAGGAGGCTCTGGGAAAAGATGGAAAGCAAATTAATAATGTTGATAAGTAAACACTATTCACATAAAATAGAAGATTCTGTTAGAACACACGAAAATAAATGAATCTGCAAAAAGATGTCAAATCTACATGGGGAAGGTCCTGTATCAAACATAAATATACGGATATATTTCCACCCATAATTCCCCCTATTGACTCAACACACACACACACACACACACACACACACACACACACACACACACACACACACACACACACACACACACACACACACACACACACACACCTCAAAATCCCCACAAAATAGCTTCACAATGCTAGTTATGGAGACAGCCAATATAACAGTATTACAACACACACACACACACACACACACACACACACACACACACACACACACACACACGAACACCTCAAAATCCCCGAAAAATAGCTTCACTATGCTAGTTATGGAGAGAGCCAATACAACAGTATTAGAGCATCACACACACACACACACACACACACACACACACACACACACACACACACACACACACACACACACACACACACACACACACACACACACACACACACACTTTTATAACTTATTTAAAGAGAACAGATGGTTGGGAAAGGAAAAAGAATAAGAACAAAGAAGAGAAGGAGGAGGGAGAAGAAAAAGAAGAGGAAGACGAAGAAAATGAAGAGAAGAAAGAGGACGATAGAAAGAGAAAGGTAGGAAGAGGAGGAGGAGGAGGAGGAGAATATACGTATCACTGCCCCCTGCTCTCGATCATGTAATGGAAACCGTGAGTGTTCTGTTCCTTACTTTAGGCGCTAATTAAGCTCCTGATACACGAGATGAGTACACACCCACACACACATACACACACACACACACACACACACACACACACACACACACACACACACACACACACAAAGATTTGAGAAGACCTGTGTTCGAGTCCCAGGCGCGGCTAGGCAAAGGGGCAAATCTCTAAATGTGTTACCCTGTTCACCTAAGAGCAAGTAGGAATAGAATGTAAGTGGCTCTGCTGTACCGGTATGCCATGTGGGGGAGGCGCTGTCCTACCCAAAGATCGGTTAGTTTAAACTCTGAGCTCTTTCGGTATGGGAGTGAATGGCAAATTTAAATAGTGAGGAGTCAGTAGTGGGAGTCAGTCTGGGGAAGGATGGAGGGAGGGAGGGAGGGAGGGTATTGGGGATATATTAATTAAATTTTGAAACCCTTTTAAACCAGTTTATTAGAATTATCAATTAATCACACCCACTCTACCACACTGAACTACATTACGAAATTGCTCATCATGTTTTTTTT
>JAHFWG010000284.1:23405-34196 GCA_020233015.1 Callinectes sapidus | reverse complement strand
ACACACACACACACACACACACACACACACACACACACACACACACACACACACACACACATGAATACTCATCAAATACTCATATAGAACAAACCATTAATCAATTAACTTTACCACATAATTTTCATTTAGCAAGCGTATTGCACACCGGACACGCTGACACACACACACACACACACACACACACACACACACACACACACACATCCAGTCGTTGGTACACAGGTGCTGTAGAACTTCACACCTGTTACTCTTTCCTTACCGACATGCATTAAGAGCAGAGCGAAACGCAGGAACGCAACACAAAGCAACACAGCACAACACAGCATGATACAACAATAATACACCAGAACATAGCATTGTAGCACTTTACAACGCGTCTCATTACACCAAGACTCACCACACACACACACACACACACACACACACACACACACACACACACACACACACACACACACACACACACACGCAAATTCAAGGTCTCACAAAAGATCACGAAAACTAAGAAGACCAACTCACCTCGTTCACTTTGCTACAAACTCCCCTTGCCTCCCGCCTCAGGAAACTCGAGGCGAACTATATACTAAAAAGTTAAAATGTAAAATTATTATGTTTATGAGGGAGAGGCTGCCAGGTCGCGGGTTCTCGTATTTTGACGAGGACTATACAGCTTCCCTGGCAAGGAGTCAAGGCACCGCCGCAGGGGGAGAAGGAAACACGAGTGAGAAACCCAGAGAAAGGAAGGGAGAGGGAAGAGGGAGGGTGATAATAAGGGGAATATGAAGGGAAAGTGTGGCTTTAGTGGTGGGTTATGTCTCTTTCTTACCTAAGTGTTTTGCTTCCTTCACCAAGAAAGAAGTCAGAGAAGGAGGAGACGAAAAGAAACGAGAAAGGAAAGAACAAGGATACACTACAAAGATTATGTTAAAATGCAAGGATGGAAAAAGTGTTAAATTACCAGTTACTGTTATTACCATCTGTAACTCCTTATCTGCTTCTTTATTTCCAACTCCGTATAACTTTATTTTATTTAAAAGGGAGGTTTTGAGAAACTTATCTTTGTCATTTCGCTAACTCTTTCGGACCTACAAAGGGACTTGCAAATTAGTGAGTTTTTTTATCTTCTCGGCCAGCTTCTCCTTCTTATATAAAAAAATAAAATGTATAATTACATTAATGATGCACCATTTTTGTTTATCATCATCATCTTTATTATCATTGTTAGCGTCGCTTTCAGTACCATGATTGTTGAGGGTGATGTTTTTGTTCCTGTTTTATTAAAGCTTTTGTCGATGTTGCTTTTGTTGGTACTCTTAATTATTTTTCCGTTGATATACTCATTACTGTCATCATTATCATAATTATAAACACCACCCCTAATAAATAATGCCAACAGCAAGAGAAGTAACAACGAAAGTACCACCACCACCACCACCACCACCACCACCAACAACAACAACAACAACAAACACCACCACCACAAACAACAGCAGAGGTGGAGCCAAGCGCTGTACCCAAGCAACTCTCCTCTCCTCTCTTGGGGAATAATAGAGCGTCGTTGCCTCGTCATTCCATTGCCACTTCTCTCCTTTTGTCTGGGACCTTTTCATCTCTTGCCCCTTTTAGGAGAGCTGTTGTTGTTGTTTTGTATCTGTACAGCCACCATTTTTCTTTAATTCTTTCACCATCTACCTTTTCTTTTTCATTTAAAAGTGTGGTCTGGTTTTATTTTTCTTTGTTATTTCATAGATTATTCTCTCTTCCATATCAATTTTTCTTTGTAACCCATTCAGTACTAAGACACATTTTCATATTTTTTTCCTTATTATTTTCTGATTTTATAGAGCTTCAGAAACTCATGTGGAGATTGAAATAGTACACACTCTTACCATTAATCTTCTGACCTCCATAGACCCTTCCTAATGTCAATAAAATCATCTAATCACACTCAAAATTCGTGGTGAAAATGTGTCCCAGTACTGAAGAAGTTGTGACTAACTTCATGGACTCTTGTGTAACGTCTTGTTGTGTATTTTGTCTGAGCAGGCACAACATAAGTTCATTTCATTCACCAAATGCTTTTTTTTCAATTACTTGTTATGATCTGTCTCTTCTCATTTAATTCTTCAAGTCTCCTTTACATTTCAACGATATCCCTCTCCAGTAACTTTGTGGACATTTGTGTAACGTCTTGAATTCTTAAGAACACTACCATCTTGCGACAAGCAGTCTCGGAGAAGGAAGAGAGTTAGAAACAAAAGTATATACGAGGACTACAGTTTCTCCTCTCGTGTTTACTGAAACGCACTCGTCTGCTAGTCAAGAAAAATAGAAACACTGCATAAAGATGAAAGTTGGTAAATAAAAGCTGGAGACGAGAAGGAGTGATGGAGGGCGGGCGGGCGGGAGGGAGGGAGAAAAAGAAGAAAAAGAAACAACAGATATAGTATCTACGAGGAGGTAGAGAAAATTGGGAGGGAAACACAATACTTCAGGGAGGAAAGGTAGGAGAACAAGGAGCATCAATCATAGAGTCGGAGTAGCGTTGCCAATAACCTATCCTTTCCATTCCCAAGACGATGCTGTTGCTGCTGTTTCTAAGCTCTTGCCCTACTCTCCTACTTTTCTTCATTTATTCTCTGTCTCTCTTATGTTTTCTTTTCATTTTCTCACTTATCGTTATCTTTTTATCACAAAATATTTTTTCCTTCCTTCTTGGTTTTCGTTATCCGTTTCTCATTTCCTTATTTGTTTCTTCTTTTATTCATTCTATCTCACATTATTTTTCCCTCGTTGTCTTCCTACTGTTCTTGTTTTTCAATAGATCGATGTTCGTTTTTACTTTCTGATTATGATTTTTCCTCCTTCCCTACGACTTTGTTTCAGTTTCCCTTGACATTCCGCTGTTCTCCTTAATCTTTTTCCCCTCCTACTTTTTTCCCTGTATTTTTTCATAAGTTATTTATTCCTACTTATTTTCTCTCAATTCTTATTTTTTATGCCCACAATTTTACCTCTTCCCTTTTACTTTGAACCTCATTTTCTACCTTTTTTTTCAGTCCCTCCTTTCATTCCATTCCTACGACATTCAGAGATTTCCTGCTATCTTATTTGTTAGTCGTTCCTTTACCTTACTCCACGTCCTTATCCTCCGATTACTTCCGGTTTTCTCTTTCCCCTTCCCTTCTTTTACTCGGGTTTCTTTCTCTCTACTGTGTCTCTTTGTCTAACTCTTTCCTTTCATCTTCACTTGCTTCTTCCGTTGCCCTGATCTCTTCTACTTTCTCCCTACAATCTCTATTCCCTTTCCTTCCTTTTGCTCTTTACTCATCTTCTTCATGACTTCTCCCCTCCTTTCAGTTTCCACAAGGCAGTTCTCTTCACTCTCTTCCTGTCCTCCCTTCTTACCCCACTTCCTCTACTCTCTCTGATCGAAGTCCTCATTACCTTGGCGTCATCTGAGTTCTCTGTATGTTATGTTAATGTAATGATGCCCCTTTGCAACGTTGGAATGTATACGAATCTGTCTGTTAATGTGTGTGTGTGCGTGCGTGTGTGTGTGTATGTGTGTGTGTGTGTGTGTGTGTGTGTGTGTGTGTGTGTGTTTACGGTCCTTTGCGCTTGATGGTCATTTATTAGTTTATGGTGAAGCTGTCACTGTTTGAAAATTTGTCCATTCGCTTATTCAATGCTGCTATATATGAATGTATGTAAGTGAGGTGAGGTGAAAGCATGCATAACTGTTTATGAATATGCCTGTGTTTGTGTGTTGTATTTGTGTGTGTGTGTGTGTGTGTGTGTGTGTGTGTGTGTGTGTGTGTGTGTGTGGTGAGTCTTGGTGTAATGAGACGCGTTGTAAAGTGCTGCAATGCTATGTTCTGGTATATTATTGTTGTATCATGCTGTGTTCTGCTGTGTTGCTTTGTATTACATTCCTGCGTTTCGCTCTGCTGTGCTGTGGTGCGCTGTGGTGTGGTGTGGTGTAAAGCGGTGAGATTACCACGGTCACGTACGGCTATACCCTCGATTTTTCTTCACCAATTTCCTGCAACCATAAAATTTACAAGGCGCAGCTCATGTCCAGTGTGTAGAGAACAACTTAAACAAGCTTGCATGAAACCACTCCCTCTTTACTTTAACCTAAATAAAACCTAGAAGAACTTCATCCTTTCTGACACTATGAACACCACTCAACCTTTCCCTCTAAACCCCTTGACCGAACAAAAACAAACAAAAAGAAACACGCAAAAATATAAATACTCGTCACCAAAAACCATATTAACTTATCCTTTCCTTTAAACCCCATCACAGAAACCAAACACATAAACAGCCTACATACACCAAAATCAACCAAATAAACGAACTAAAACGCCAGAGAGAGAGAGAGAGAGAGAGAGAGAGAGAGAGAGAGAGAGAGAGAGAGAGAGAGAGAGAGAGAGGAGAGACAGGCACTTCGCGGCAAGAATTCCACGAAAATGTAGGAGAGCATCACCCTGGAGCTCCATAACCTGATCCAGGAAGGAGAGGAGCAGTGGCGTGTTCCTGTCGTGCTCCAGGCCCAGTGTTCATAACGAGATTTGGGGCTCGAAGCGACGTGTGAAAGTGATGCGTCGCGAGTGATGGTTGCCGGGAGGGAGGGGATAAGACTGAGGCTGAGAGGGATGGCGTGTCCGGACCCCCCAACGCTACTGATTAAAATAAGGGTGTGGAAAGCCTTGTGTCCAGATGGAGAGAGAGAGAGAGAGAGAGAGAGAGAGAGAGAGAGAGAGAGAGAGAGAGAGAGAGAGAGAGAGAGAGAGAGAGAGAGAGAGAGAGAGAATAACTCATTGAGTGAATGAGGAAAACTAGGTTACTGTGTGGGGAAAAAAAGCAAGACAGAGAGAGAAGAGGAGAAGAAAACCAGGCACACAAACATAGAGAAAAATATACTGAGAAAATTTCTAAAAACTAGATTACTTAAAGAAAAACAGCAAAATAAAAACCACGACAAGAAAAAAAAAGAGAGAGAGAGGAGAAGAAAGAAGAAAAACGGCGGGTGAGGTTGCTCCTTTTAAGATGTTTTCACCAAGATAAAGTGGAGTACCAGCGCTACACATGGAGAGGGAAGGAGGGAAGGAGGGAAGGAGGGAGGGAGAGACAGTAGAGAAGGGGAGGTGAGGGCTTGCTGGAGGAGAAAAGAGTGAGGCGGAGTGAGGCGAACCAGTAACCTACGATCAAATAAAGATAGGAGCAGGAGAAGGTCACGGGGTTGATTCAGCTTTTTTAGGAGAGCAGGAGAGAGAGAGACCAAGGAGGAGGGATGGACGGAAGAATAAAGATGTAAGAAGCTAAGGGAATGAGGGACAGACGGAACGGAAGAGAGAAATGTAGAGATGTTGCAATGGGATAAAGATTTAAAGATGGACGAATGAATAAAAATATTGTAGGAGAGAGGATTGAAGTAAAAAAATAGAGATTAAAGAAAATAGAGAACTGGTAGAGACAGAAAGATTTAGAGAGTGAGCGATACGTACAATATATCTAGCAAGGGGATGAATATTTTTATAAAAAGTGTATGAATAAAAACGAAAAAGTAAGAAAGGTCAAGAAAGAAAGATTGAAAGATAAAGATGCAAACTAATTAGGATGGAACTGACATAATAAGGCAGAGAAAGCAAGGTAAGTAGGAAAGAATGAATGGGTCAAGATTTATGAAGATAGGAAGAGAAGAATGAAAAAAAAAATATAAGAACATGTAAAAAGAGTCAGGGGCAAGATGATATAAGAAAATAGGGAATGAGGGTCAGAAAGAACACACGACAGAATGCCTTAGGGATAAAAAGAGAATAATGATAGATAGGTAGAGATGAATGAAAGAAAATACTGCTACAGCTAGAAAAAATAAGGCAATATTTTTTGTTACTGATAAATGTAGGTATTTAATGAATGTAGAAAAAAGTACCGATACACTAAGCTTGGTGTGAACGAATAAAAATAACACGAAAAATAAGAAAAAAAAGAAAAAAAAGGAAAGGTGTTTAAATAATCTGTGTGGCCACATGTAAACAAGAACCTGAACTCCACGTGTGTGTCTGTGTGTGTGTGTGTGTGTGTGTGTGTGTGTGTGTGTGTGTGTGTGTGTAACGGATGATGGAAAAAGTATCATAATAAGAAGTGACTTAGAGAGAGAGAGAGAGAGAGAGAGAGAGAGAGAGAGAGAGAGAGAGAGAGAGAGAGAGAGAGAGAGAGAGAGAGAGAGAGAGAGACTGGAGACTGGAATACCCAACATACTAAAGGTACGAAAACATTCTCGCCTCTTATATGAAAATGAAGACACGACCTTCTTATTTTCCCTCTCTCTGACACTCATTTTGCTGCTCGAAGGCTTCTCTCTCTCGTCCCCACTTCCTCATTACCGACCCTTGATAGTATGTACAAAGTCTGACAGTGACATTGCCTTCCCCTGACAACCAAAGACTCGTCCAACACTTTGTCAACACTGCTCGCCTATTACAGCTAACGAGGCGGTGTATTGTACTTATGGCTGCTGAGAAAACAAGTCCCATGTTTACATTGTGTATCCGAAGATGGGGCGGACCCTGAGTGTTATGAATGGGTGTAAAAAACGAGTAATATGTTTGTCTATCGATCAGTGTGTGTGCCTATTACATATCTGTTTATATATATCATGTTTGGGGCTGATGCTCTATCTAAGGGTAATAAAAAGGACTATATAGCTTATTAATTAATACAACTAGCTATTTATCTATCTAGCAGGAAATACTAGGATGAAAACAGACGAGAAATGAACCAAATACGCACGCAAGTCTTAAAATCTCATGAAAACAGGATCAGACAATCTTGACACAATTTGAGTCGACAAACAAGAGGAACACAACATCACCTCCTTTTGACCTGAATCACCAGGCCAGTGCAAACACAAGCACCAACACTGACGCCTCCACCGCTCCCAGCCGGACGTCCCCACTCACCCCTTTCCCTCTCCGTCTCTCAAGCGTTACGAGCCGAACATCATCGTCTTTTGAAGGAAGCGGCCGAACATCTTAAAAATAATGGGCCAACTTCTGGGGACACTTGGCGGCGATGGCTGGCGTCAGGGCGTGCATGAAGGACAAGGAAGACAAAGAAGGAGTGTACGTGTGTCTTCTTGCGGGATATCGAAATATTTTTCACTCCTCCCTCAAATATATATACGAAGAACATTTCACGATTTATTTGATCTATTTGATTAAAACTCTCTGTGTCCGGATGATACTAGAAGCATATAGGAGCATTAAAAGCTATGGGTTACATGATGACTATCGATCTCTGGCGAGATTACCAATAAACACTTACCGTAATTGTCCACAACAACACCAAAAAAGGAGAGAGCACAGCGCGGACAAGAATTAGTCATGATGGAAAAGTTTGCTGGTTTGCATTTTTATTTCAAAGTCCGCATTCCTCCTCTTTCTTCTGAGTTCTCAAAGATGTGACCTGACTTGACCCTTGCAAAGTAAGTCCATAAAAACTCATTTGGTGAATAAAGCACCTCATGTGGCGAGAAGTTCAGTCATTGGGCTCACAGGACAGAGAGGTGCTTCCTTGTACCGCAGGTTCCTTTGTGCTCAACGCGCGCTTAACTGAACCTCTTCCTTAACTTCGCAACTAACTCGTTGGGAGAAGTTGAGGAGGGAACGCAAGCCTCCCTCATGGGATTCGGCGTTGCTGCAGCGCCACCAGAGGAATCACCGCAAGCTCTTGAAGCTCGTGAAGACCCGAACCACTCAAATGTGCCGCCAGTTATGTCAGCCTTTGTGTTGCGGACGCCGCTGGGCCACTAAGCCTAGTGAGGGTAGTGCAGTCTGCCACGCCGGGCCTCTCCCAGCACGCCTCTCACTTGCAAGAAAAGCAGCTTCATTTCAATTTCAGATCAGTGAGGAGATAGAAGGGCAGACCAATCCCCGGTGGAGTCAGAGCAGCATTGGTGGTGGCGTGGCGCCTCAGGGCTTACAGGGACCCCACTGTTCAATGCTCAACCAAAAAGTTACAACATCCAATTTGTGTGTGTGTGTGTGTGTGTGTGTGTGTGTGTGTGTGTGTGTGTGTGTGTGTGTGTGTGTGTAGCTATGAGAAAACTCAGGGCCATGCATCTGATGGACGACTGGCAAATTAGCAAAATGAAAATCTGAGGGAGAGAAAATAAAATTCTCCACGTGTAATATTATTGAACCATAAGAGAAAGGGATGCACATCGTCATACAATATTCAACCAAAAGTAAGTCACGCAACTTCGGAAAAGCGACAGGTTTCCATACAAGAAAATAATTTGTAATGAAAATAGAATTTTTCACTATGAACTGATATTTTCTTCAATAAGAAATATAATTTTGTAGAAGAGACTATGATCAAGGACTAAGTGCAAATAAATTGAGTATTTCAGAATAACATGTGTTCTAGAATATGCCCTTGACCAAATAAACTGCAAAGATTTTTTTGGAACAAGAAGTAATATTCAAAACTAGCATTTAATCACAAGATGGTAAAATGTAAATTGAAATGCAGAGATGAAACTGGCATGTAATAATTATATAAATCTTAACAAATATGAAAAGTAGAAAGCAGCATGAAAATACAACAGGGCAAGGTATATTTACATGTCAGGAACACAACAAAACAGTGTGAATGTATTACAGATATAGTGACACACACACACACACACACACACACACACACACACACACACACACACACACACACACACACACACACACACACACACACACACACACAATAAATAAATAAATAAATAAAGCTAAAAGAACGCAACGGGGCAGTCCCTAAAAGCTGGGTTAGTTTAGGATCTCCCTGCGCCGATGCATTTCAGCAACACAAATTCCAGATAGGATTAGAAGAAAAAAACCTAATAAAACAAATATAAAACAAAAAACATAAACATAACATACACAACGTTGATTAAATTCACAAGGTTACCACCTCAGACAGATGGAAAGGAAGGATTAAATGGAAATGTCAAAGAAAACTCTACTCATTCCAAAGATTTAAAATGGAGAGAGAATGTCATGGAAAACTGTATCAATTTTTACATCATTTCCGAACACGGCATGGGGAGTGTTTCAATGTTTGGCTTCTCTTCTAAGTTCCACGAGCGAGGCGTGGGATAAGTGCTCAGTGTTGTTTACATTCCGGTGTCACAACTTGTGATGGGTTGCCTTACCCGTGTGGCTGATTTGTTCCAAGGCTCTACTGAGGATTTACTGAGGCGGGGCTGGAATCGAACATGAGCTCAGCTGGGAAGTCTGTCAGAATGGCAGGAATGTTGTGTAAGTCTGGCGTGCTAACCCTGAGGAGGTGGATCTCCATGACGTCCTCTTCCATTTCCCCCCCCCCCCTCCCCTCGAGTGCCAACCGCGGGGGATGTCACTCTAAAAATAAACCTGTCTGATACAACTTTGAGATCCACGTAACCCATGTTTTGGTGCCGAGGGACATGTGTCCTTTACTTCCACAAACACATCGAGGCCAAGGTTTGCTAAAAAAGATTCCGGAAACTTCTCTTTAGTAATTAATGTCCATTATCCAAAACCGCAATTCGTTTTGCCTCACAGAGACGTTTTAAAAGAGTTTGATCCGTATGTAGGAAAATAGAAATGCAGGCTGTTCCGAGTTGAGCAGTAAAGGCTGAAAGAGAAAGGGTTGCTTTAGAATGACGAGAGAGCAGACATGAAAATGAGAAGCAGGTATTGCGAGGGAGAACGGCAGGGAAGGATGCATACATTTAGTAGGCTCGACAGACAAAGGAAAACGAAATTCACCACGGTGCAGCGGAGCTGGAGAGACGTAGATTAGTTGGAAAATAACAACTGACGAGATGAATAGCTTTTCACTCCACCGTGTGTAATTGTGTTACACGTACAGCCGAGCACACTGCATACTGGTAACGTGGCGGTCAGAAGTCATTGAATCTTTTCCATTCATTTCCACTACGTTTTGTATACTTTTCCTCAAACTCAAATCCTTCTACATGCAAACAAAGTAACAACAAAACCCAACAATTAGTCAACAATTCGAAAAATTATCAGTACATCAGTTACACTCACTAATTTCCGAGAAATTGTTTCCCCTCAATCCCAAAAATTAGTAGAATCTTAGATCAGATGGAATGAATTCACCACTACTACGTTCTGTGCTTTTCTTACCTTTCAAATCCATTGCAATGCTGACAATGTAATAAAAAAAACAATAACTAGACTATCAGCACGCCTAGATTACTCACATACTCCTTTATTTCCAATACACCGTTTCCATTCATATGCCCTATCTTACATATAATCCTCAATTCAAATTCACTGATACCCTGACAAACATCCAGCAAATACAGCTCAAACACTAACATTTTTAACTCAACGCACCCAACACACCTGAAAACTGAAATACTGTCCTGCGGTGTACACAACCCACACATCCACTGTTCCCCTCCCTCGCTAGTTTAAGTGTCCGTGTACCGCCTGTGGGTTCCTATCACTCACCTAAACTACCCTATACAGGAAACCTCGCTAGAGCTGATGATGGCGCTCGTCCGCACCCTCCCCTGCCTGCACAGTGATTGGCCATTCTAGTGCAGCAACAAAGTGAACGATGCATTATAAAGACGGGAGTACCTGTTTGTTTTATTCAGTAGCTGCCAGTCCCTTTTTTCTTTATTCATCCCTGTCCCCTACTACTACTACTACTACTACTACTACTACTACTACGCTCTCTCTCTCTCTCTCTCTCTCTCTCTCTCTC
>JAHFWG010000686.1:30871-36265 GCA_020233015.1 Callinectes sapidus | reverse complement strand
TCTCTCTCTCTCTCTCTCTCTCTCTCTCTCTCTCTCTCTCTCTCTGGTCCTTTTTTTCAAGTTGCTTTCCATATTCTTTATCAAAATACACAAAAATGCATTAGGGATAATTTTTTTTATTGAAATTATCTTTTTATCTATCTATCTATCTATCTATTTAATTTTTCTTCCTTCTTTCCTTCTTCCTCCTTCCTCCCAACAGTCACCCAAGGCTACAGGACTCGTCTAAACCTCCATACCTACACGTGTGCGTTTGTCGTGTCCCATGAATCACCCTGGAATCAAAAGTCTCAATATTACAGTGTGTGTGTGTGTGTGTGTGTTGGAAAATATTAAAGTTACATCCCCATACATTTCGCAATGAATGTGTGTGTGTGTGTGTGTGTGTGTGTGTGTGTGTGTGTGTGTGTGTGTGTGTGTGTGTGTGTGTGTGTGTGCGAGTGCGTGCGTGCATGCTTGCAAACAAACACACGCACATACATAGAAAATAGAAAAAAGAACAAAAAAGTATTGAAAAAAAAACAAAGACATGTGTGAAAGGGTGTGTATATTTTCACTACGATAGCGAAAAATAAGAAAAAAATCATGAAATTCCTTTGCTATGTTTTATGTATATGTATTGTAAATGTATATGTAGAGCTTTGTAAACATGTGTAGACTCTGTACATACGTAGCTTTCTTGTAGTCCTCTGACGATGAACACCTGAGAATAAAAGGCATTGATCGTAATGAAGTGTGTTTGAAGTACTGATTTCTTACCTTTGCTGAAAAAAAAAAAAAAAATTTGACTTCGTATTCTTAGTAAACTTCAGTTCATCTTTAATCTAACAATTACGAGTGGAATTTATCTTTATTTTCATTGGAGTTTCCCTAATTCTAACTCTCAAAAGGCTCACTTTGACTGAACCAATGTATATGAAGTTCGTATTCTAAGGAAACTTTCATTTTTCTTAATTTTAACGTATCCTATTTCAATCTTTAATGGAAGCTATCTATGTTTTCAAAGGTGCTTTCCTAATTTGATCTCTCAAAATATTCGATGTCTCATTTCACATATTTTATTGGTAATATAAAGATGATATGAAAAATTTAATAATCGTCTCTGTCATGTCGTCACTGAAAACAATAAAAAACATTAAAGAATACAAATTTTAATTCATACGTTGTAAGAACACTATATAAAATGCTTCTTGTGACGTCAATAAAGCAGCGAGTAATGTATCTCACACAACTAAAATTTCAGTACTTTTTTTTTTAGTTAAGCAATGATTTTTTCCCTCTCTCTTTCTCTCACACTGCGGCGCCTTAATTAAATCAATCAATCATTCTGTCTACCGTCAAAAGTTCAGGTGTTTCTCTCGCGATCTGTAAGAGTATTAAACTTCTTTGTAAAACACTGCAGCCAACAAGGAACTTTTTTCCTTAAGAGCATTATTAAGTTAGGCATTTTAAAGTCTCACACCGCAAGGTATTAAAAACGAGAGAGAGAGAGAGAGAGAGAGAGAGAGAGAGAGAGAGAGAGAGAGAGAGAGAGAGAGAGAGAGAGAGAGAGAGAGAGAGAGAGAGAGAGAGAGAGAGAGATAGAGAGATAGAGAGAGAGAGAGAGAGAGAGAGAGAGAGAGAGAGAGAGAGAGAGAGAGAGAGAGAGAGAGAGAGAGAGAGAGAGAGAGAGAGAGAGAGAGAGAGAGAGAGAGAGAGAGAGAGAGAGAGAAATTATATATAGTAACTATTGCACATCATTTCCATATATTACATCCAGTCCCTAATAATGAGGTCTACGTAAGAGTTAATGTAGTGGACCTTCAATTGCAATTATACAAGGAAGACTTACATTAAATGAAGGAAAAAATCAAAATAAACAAGAATGATGAAAACGACAAGAGAAGTTAGGCATACATAACAAACCAAAATCATTCACTCTCCTAAATATACGTATCAGAACAAAGAAACATAAGGGAAGCACCAACAAGCCACCCAGTTGACACATGGCAGCCCTATGCAGACCTGTCTGGTTCACATAATGAATGGCGAGTTGCAGGCATCGTGTAGATAGAAATCATAAAAAAGAAAGAATAAAGAAGAGTTTAATGGAAAGAATGGGGATCATGGAAACTGATTTGTTTAATTGTATTGTTTTGTCCTTTCATCTACATATATATGGTAAGTAGATAACGTTGATATACTTACACTTTACCTTGTTTATTACTAAGAACTTAAAGTATTGGAGCCGAAATAATGTAAGTACAGACGATTGATTTTCCCCAAAAAATTGCTTGAGTAGCTACAGAGCGAACAGGCAGTTTGGCTGCATCATGCTAAAGAAAAAATTTTAATCTCAATTGCACACATCTTAGTTGTACTAAATCAAATTACTTAAAAAATAGTAATATAATACTTGGACTAAAAGCTCCGTAATAACTCGATATTAAGAAGGATGAAAAAAAATATGACATGAAATAAAGCAGTTATGTCAAAGGCTGATGATAGAAACTACATAGTAAAAAGCTTGAAAAGTTGAAAGAAGAAAATATATTTCAGTAGGAAGAATTTTCTAAATACTAATTGATATCAAAAATAATTATGAGAGAGTGGGGAGATATTTACACCTGACGATCGAGGTTGCAATGATAATTCAGCATTTATTATGGTTTGTATGTCTACAATGACAATGATAATGACAAATGTGCATTTAACTAACCATCTGATGAACAAATCATCTAACTTATTAATTAATTAACTAGCTTAACGAAAAAAATAGCAACAATAGTACAACAACTTCTGCTGTTACTGCTACTACTACTACTACTACTACTACTACTACTACTACTACTACTACTACTACTACTACTATCAGTAATGTAAATAATGGAATTAATAATAACAGCAATAATAATAACAATAATAATAATGATAATAATAATAATAATAATAATAATAATAATAATAATAATAATAATAATAATAATAATAATAATAATAACAACAATAACAATCATAATAACAATAACAAAAGTATACAATCGGTATTAACACAACGCGAACAACGCCAAGTTTATAACAAGAACAACAAAAAGCCACGTCACGTACAACTCATCCTCAAAAGCTGTCAATAACAAGAACATTACGACTCTCTCTCTCTCTCTCTCTCTCTCTCTCTCTCTCTCTCTCTCTCTCTCTCTCTCTCTCAACACCACGTAAACTTAAATTCACTCCCTTCCACGATAAATCCAACATAGAGAGAGAGAGAGAGAGAGAGAGAGAGAGAAAGGTCCCCCCCCCCCCACACACACACAACAATGACCACTGACCGCCCTCGTAACTTGAGAAGAAGGGCGTGAGAGGAGGAGGCACCACACCGCTCTCCCAGCCATCTATACCATCATCACGTTATGAAAACACGACACTCGACAGGGACTGAGAGGTGGGTGGCGCCGGGGAGTGATCGCTGGCGGTGGCGGTGGTGGTGGTGGTGGTAGTGGTGGTGGTGGTGGTGGTCGTGCCTGGAGTGAAGATTGTATTGTTATCTTTGGTGATTCATTAATGAGTTGTTATTGTAGTAGTAGTAGTAGTAGTAGTAGTAGTAGTAGTAGTAGTAGTAGTAGTAGTAGTAGTAGTAGTAGTAGTAGTAGTAGTCACACAATCATCACCAACATCATTATCATCATACTTAACATCATTACTAAAAAAAAATCATCTTTAGTATATTTGATTAATGCCTCAAGAAAAAAATATACTCTGAGTCTTCAAGTATAATGAATAAACTTTGGATAATGAAGACGGAAAAAAAACTCACAGAAAAGAAATATTAAAGTTGATATACGTAAAAGAAAAGAAAAAAACATATAATGAAGGGTAATGGGCGACGATTAGGAAACAAGAAAGAGAAATAAAGAAAAGGAAACAAAAAAGAGAAATCAAGAAAAGAAATACAAAGAGAAATCAAGAAAGGTAAATCAAGAAAAGAAACAAAAAAAACAAGAAAGGAAACAAGAAAGATAAATCAAGAAAGGAAACAAAAAAGAGAAATAAAAAAAGGAAACATGAAAAAAACAATAGAAATAACACCAAGTCACGACAGCTTACACAATAGATGAAAGGACAAGAAAAGGTAGAAAAAAAATTATTCCTATCATAAAAGACAATGAAAATAGAACATAAAGACTACTGAAGAGGGACATAAAATTACAAATGGCTCACAATTAGATACGCTTCATTTCTTCAACCTTTTCAAACCAACGAGAATCTATCAGCTCATTAAATATATAAGAACAAGGAAACTAAATCAGTCTTATAGGCCTACACGTGACAGTCATTGTTAACACATGCCTATCTATAACCATCAATCACATCTATTTAAACTCTTAACCCCTTCAGTACTGGGACGCATTTTCATATTTATTCTGCTTCTTATATGTAAATTTTCTACAACTTCAGAAACTTATCTGGCAATTAAGGTAGTACGCACTCTGGCCATTAATCTTCTGACCTCCATAAACTCTTCCTAGTGTCAATAAAAGCGTCTAATCACACCCAAAACTTGTAGTAAAAATGTGTCCCAGTACTGAAGAGGTTAATGAGTTCAAGTATCAGGTCTCGAAGTTTATCAGTGAAGGGGATAAAATTTTGTAAACACTGACTGGATTAATCTTCATAAACCTACGACTAAATCACTGAAACCTTCCACACTTAAATGCTTATCCTGTTCTGAATATTTCGTACTAATGTTTCATAATTCATATTTACTTGCTCACGTCTTACAATTCACTAACATTAGTATAACGATCTTTTCTAACCTAAACTAACCTAATAAAAGAAAATACATGAATCTGGTCATTTCTGGTAAATTACTTTTATATTTCTAACTTCCTATGACTTAACTTTATTTAAGAAGAAGGTATCAATTCCTATTCCTGACTTTCTGTTAACTCTTTTGACCTGTAAGGGAACTGGCAAATTAGTAGGAGTTTTATTTCCATTGTTTTTGTTGCCCTTGACTAACTTCCCCCGTCTTACACATAAAAAAATAACACTTATCTCTCCCCCAGCACTCCATCTCCATTTCTGACAGTCTATTTCAAGCTACAAGTCTGCTAGCTGTGTGTGCATCTTGTCTTCCACGTGTTACTAAGCTCCACCTCCCTTCTCTGTGTATCTGTGTATCTGTGTATCGTTACTAAACTGTGTATCTGTGTATCTGTGTATCTGTGTACCTGTGTATCTGTGTATCGTTACTAGGCTCCACCTTCCTTCTGTGTGTATCTTGCCTTCCACGCGTTACTAAGCTCCACCTTCCCTCTCAAGCCCTACCAATAAGAAGAATTTTCAGAGCAACCCCCCCCCCCCTTCTCTCTCTCTCTCTCTCTCTCTCTCTCTCTCTCTCTCTCTCTCCTCTCT
>JAHFWG010000471.1:31762-35933 GCA_020233015.1 Callinectes sapidus | reverse complement strand
TCTCTCTCTCTCTCTCTCTCTCTCTCTCCCTCCCCCTCCCCCTCCCCCTCCCCCTCCCCCTCCTTCTCTCCCACCCTGCTTTCCTTCCTCTTTTCCCCACTCGTTCTCATCCTTCGGAGAGTATACCTTTCGCAAATGATCACACCCAGTAGCCGCTGAGACCGAGAGACAAAGCGGTAACATTAACGTAAAAGATGCTGTGGGAATAACTACGAGGATACCCGGTAAGCGGCTGGCGGGGAGAGAGGAAACAGTGTGTCACCGGGAGAGAAACATGGGCCCAACACAGGCTCTCTCTCGGCGGGGCTCGATCCACCGGCCGGCCTGAACGAGTGATAATAAAGCAAGGATATTCAGGATGCGTGGGAGACGTTGCCGCTCGCTGGGTAGTAGTAGTAGTAGTCGCCGCCGCCGGTACGTGAGCGTGAGACCCGGGGACGAGTGGCGTGGGAGGGAGAGATCATCGCCTATTGTGGCCGCTGAATAAATCGGCGATAATGAAAAATATCTCACGAAATATGAGTCTCATCTCGGTGGCTTGATAAAGAAGGAGGAAGAGGCGAGACACATAGAGGAATGAATAAGAGAAGGGTGGGTGATGAGCAGGGAAGGGGAAGGGATGAGAGAGAGAGAGAGAGAGAGAGAGAGAGAGAGAGAGAGAGAGAGAGAGAGAGAGAGAGAGAGAGAGAGAGAGAGAGAGAGAGAGAGAGAAGAGAGAGAGAGAGAGAGAGAGAGAGAGAGAGAGAGAGAGAGAGAGAGAGAGAGAGAGAGAGAGAGAAGAGCTGAACCAAGAGAATGCTTTGCTAAACAGTGGCGTGTGTGGTGAGGATGAGGTGGTTGTGATGTGTTTGAGTGTAGTGTTGGGTGACAGAGTGAAAGGAAGACAAGCAGGGCGGAGAGAATGTGAAGGAAGAAGAGAAGGGTATGGAGAGACGGGAGGTGGAGGTAGACGGCGATAACAACAACATTTGTAGGCAGAATAGGCGCTGGAGTCTTTAAGTAATCCGACGGAAAGAATTAATGAGAAAGATTTAGTGTAGGCGCGGATAAATATGGAGATGAATGAGTATAATGAATATATGTAATTAGGAGAAAGATTTGTAAGAATTTTAACTTAAATATTTTCAGTATTTGTAACAAAAACGTACTCGTAAATGAAGGTTGTAAATAAGTATTCTAGATTAATATAGAGAACAATAACTGCAGGACATATGTAAAAGGAAGCAGGACTCACAAACAGGATAAAGTTAATACGAAAAATCCTACTGCGCATGGGAAGAATTAATGATTTTTAGAAGACTGGATAAGTAAAGAAAAGACGAAAGAAGAATCGGAGATAATGAGGAGGAGAGGAGGCGGCGGAGTGTGATGGGAGGCAGCGGGGTGAGGAAATCTATAATGGTGGACGGCAAACGAGGCAACCAGTGCTTTTGGGGAGCAGAGGACCACGAGCCACAATGCCGTTTTGGGCGAGTGACGGCGAGCAAGCCTCCTCGTCTCCTTCTCAGATCAATAGGGACGGAAGCCTCCACGTCGCCTCGGGAGACTCGCTCGACGGCGCTGCACGCTGGAGGGGGGAGCAAGGCAACCCAAACTGCCTTGTTCATCACACTGGAATAATGACGAAGAGAGTCAATGTCTGCGTATCTCTTTAAGATGAACATTGTATCTTGTAAAGGTGAACGGAAATTTTGAATATTTCTCATTTACTGAATGACACTGGACTGGTGATAGAAATAATAACTAATTATGTCTTGAAAAAAAAGACAGTATCTTATCACTGTGAATCTTATTTGTCTAGTTTTGCCATGACAGAAAACTGAATTTCTTGCATTATGCGCTTGTCTAGACTCACAATCAGCCAATGCTAAAGCTTAACCTGTGTATACTTCGATAATTAACAGAATCTTAGACGGGATATTCTCCGGGAGAGTGAATCAAGTCAATGTGCATTATCGGGAATCAGATCGCAAGGAAAAGGACGATATAAAGAAACCTGTCGAAGATTAAGTGCACCAAAGGAACACAATGCCTCACGGTGCCTTTAACCTTCACCTCCACCTTAGTGTGTGCTCATCAAGCCCCGCCAGGCCTCAATATCCTCCCGTCAAGCTCAACGGAAGAGTGTCTCTCCTCACCTTCCCAGACGCCAAAACTCAATGGGTGATGACCTCTTCTTCCTCATCCTGCTGCTCCTCTTCTTTCTGCTTTTCCTCCAACTCCTCCACCTGCTGCTTCTTCCTTTCATGATGGAGCAGGTAGTCACGTCACGTTTCGAGGAGCTGAGTGCAAGCAGCAACACACACGTACGAAGACAATACACAAGAGAGATAGAGAAAGAGAGAGAGATGAGATGGAAAGAAGAGGAAGCTAAATATTGGGAGAAAGAGAAAGAGAGAGGATATTAAAAAAGTGTCACTATCTATAAAACAATGAATAAAAACAAGAAAAGTGAAAATTAGAATGTAGAGGAAAAGTACTCCTCTCCTCATTTATGGGTATCGTAACGTAAAAAAAAAAAAGCGGAGACAAAAAATACAATAAAAAAAAAACGAAAAAAAAACAAGTCATTCCAGTCATAGATACAACATTGTGGAGTAAACTGAAGGCAAGGCAAGACACAAGGCAGCAGGAAGACAAAAGCACACTAGCTGTAACATTCCTGCAGACAAACAGCAGCCGTAAAGGAAAGGCAGGCATGCAGTATTGGGTGAGGAGGGAGGCATGGAACGCACCAATGAGGAGGGGTAAGGAGGGGAACAAAATGGTAATGCAGGCAACAGGCACCAGACGAGGAGGCAGACCGACGCCCCAGGAGAGAGAAAAAAAATAAAAAAAAACCGAAAAGATATGAGAGAGAGAGAGAGAGAGAGAGAGAGAGAGAGAGAGAGAGAGAGAGAGAGAGAGAGAGAGAGAGAGAGAGAGAGAGAGAGAGAGACGAGAGAGAGAGAGAGAGAGAGAGAGAGAGAGAGAGAGAGAGAGAGAGAGAGAGAGAGAGAGAGAGAGAGCAGGAAGCAGAGCAAGGAAAGTCTATAAGAGATATCTCTACCTCTCTCTCACCCACTCTCTCTTGGGGTGATCTGATCGACGCTTTTAGGAACACACCCAAGTGAAAGAGGCTGGATGAGAGTAAAGGTGAATGAAAGTGAGTGAAAATGAGTAGGTGAGAGTGAAAGAAAGGGAGTGAGTGAGAAGGAAGTGAGTCAGTGAAGGCGAATGAAGGTGAGTGAGGCGAGGCAGTAAAAGGAAGGAGTAGAGGTGACTGAGGAAATGTGAGACGGAGAAGGTAATAAGAAAGATAAGGCGAAGGAAAGGTGAGGTGGAAGTCGAGTCGGTAGGAGAGGGGGTCTTGCCCGGGATGTCCTCTGTGATACCAGTAATATTATGAATAACAATGATGATGCTAATAATAATAATAATAATAATAATAATAATAATAATAATAATAATAATAATAATAATAATAATAATGTATGTCGGTAACACTACTTATCAAAATAAAGTATAGCTAGCAACATCATTCATATGCAAGAAGTGGGATATTTTCAGGGATACATAGCAAGTAATAATACTGGTAACGCTACTAGTATTATGATTGCTCATTATTACTAAATTATTGCTGTCATCATCATGTTCATTATCATCAACATTACCATTATTTATAAGCAGGACAGTTTTACGAATGTTTATAATAGATCAGCTTAAATAGCGTCATAAAAGAGACAAGTGGTGGCGCTCACTGCGTTATTACCTGGCGGCGTCGTGTTGATGCAGAGAAAGTTTGCTAATTACGCTGCTGCTTTACCTGTTCGCGTGCGTCCTCGGGGTGAGGCCGCGGAGGCTGCGACTGAACGGCTGGCATGTGCACGGCTGCGTATTTTTACTGGTGTATTGTATGTTCTTGTTATTTTTTTCAATGCCATGCTCTCCTCTTGATGATTGTCCAGGGGGGATTCCTGAACTCCACACTCACCATGGCAGTCAAGTCGGCTATGTAGAAATTACTTATCCCATTCCGCTTTTTTTTTTTTTTTTTTTTGGGGGGGGGAGAATACGAGTATGTTTAAATTTAACGTTGTTTGTTTCTTTGGAGACAGTTTTCAAGATGCTCGTGTGTTCTAGGCTTATCATGTAAATTATTAGTGTGTGTTTCCCCCTGGTTTCCACTCAA
>JAHFWG010000471.1:21762-26762 GCA_020233015.1 Callinectes sapidus | reverse complement strand
CAATTAACAACATGAGGATGCTTGAGTTAATCCCGCTATTAGGAGAGTTGTAGCGACCGCTGGGTACGGCACTGTATTAGCATAACAGTTAGTAAGGCCATTGCAGTGGTGGTAGTGGCGGCACAAGGCGAGTGTGAGAGCAAGGAGGAAGGGACACAGAAACGGGCAGCAGCTTGGACTTACCTCATCAGCATAGCATTGCAAAAAGTATTGTCTTTGTATTTTTGGTATATGAGACTCGTCTGTGGTCTGCAGACACGTTTATATTCTCAGTAAGACTAGTACTTAGTTTTTTTGTGACAGCCAAGTCAGTAACTTAGTGTTATTTTCTCATAAAAAAATGACACACTGGTGGTATGTTTGTTTCAGAGTATAATGTTCCAGAAGTATAGCACAACCATTATTATAGATTACAATAAAAATAAGAATAAAGACACCGTTGATTCTGCAAAAGTAGCAATGAAAATGACTACCATCACCACCACCACGATCAGTTGTGTTATTCTTACCAGAATAACAAGAACAATCATAACAGTATGGAAGAAAGAAGGAAGGGAAAGAAAGATTCACAACCGTAATAATAACTCATCATATAATTCCTGCTCCTCCCGTGTCCTGTGTTCGCCGCGCCTCCTCATTACCCTCACCTGGCCGGCCTCCCAGGTGGCCCCAAAAGGCTGCTAGCACCCAATAGAAATACAGGCCAGCATCGTTAGGCTTTCTTTACGAGCTTCTCGGTAAAAATGACTGTGTTACTTGGCATTACTCCTCCCAGATAACCTCACTAGTATTTATTACCCTCTTATTGGTGCATTTGAGGAGAGCAGCGTTTTGCGTAAAGATCGCGCCTTCTGTTTCTGTTGGAGTTGGGCGTGGTGGAAACGTCCCATGAACTCTTAGTTAATGGAAGGCTTTTTATGTGGTGGTAATTGCCAATTCCGTGAGGATAGTGGTGAAAATGATGGTCATTGGGATGCCTTTTTAGGAGGTGATATGTGGAGGTGCAAGAGGTGGAGTGGTGGTGGTGGTAATGGTGGTGGCTGTGTTCACGTGAAGTGGAAAGATATTTTCGTTTTTTTCTTACTAATTTTCATGTTTTGTAGTTCTGGTTAAGAACATTATGTGGAGGTGAAGACTTTCTTGGCTCTTTTAAATGTTTTAAATTATTCAGTCTTTTATTATTTTGTTTTTTGAAGTGTTTAAAACACACACACACACACACACACACACACACACACACACACACACACACACACACACACACACACACACACACACACACACACACACACATCAATTACCAGTGAATCGTGCTGTCTCTCTGGGTATATTTTGCTTTAGTAGGTTAAGAACTGAAGCAAGAAACAATGAAAGTGTCATACGTTAAACAGAGCTGCTGCTTATGCTGGTGCTGGTGCTGGTGCTGCTACTGCTAATGCTTCTGCTTTTGCTGTTGATCCAGTTTTTATAGTTGAAAAACTGAAAGTGATAGTAATAGTAATAAATGTAGAATGGTTTGAGGCTAGTAAATCCAATTTCTTTTCGTTTTATCCATGTAGAATGGTTTGCAGATTTACAATCAACTTTTTTTCTATTTTATGTTTTCAGCAGTTAAAAACTCTAGATATGTGTTCAACACTCGTTTCGAAAATGATTAAAAAATAATTACATTTTAATCTCTTCATGCTTATTGTGCACCCTTTGGATGAGTCTTTGTTCTCTAATGATTAGATTGTTGATTATATTTCTGTGTTAAAGCTGTAACTCTGCAACTGTGACGATAAGAGTACCATCCAGTGCTCTGACGGTTACCCAATGATAAAAATCACATATTAGTTAATTGTTCACTAGTGAAATAGTACAGTAAATATTATTAATGATTTTTTCAAAGTAACTGAATATTCTAGTGATTATAAAGCTTATTATTGAAACATATTAAGATATTTCTGTATAGGGTTTGCCTGTAATAATTATCCTCGAAGGCTAAAGAGAGATCAGCAATGAAAACAATGAGAATGCTATTCCATTTTGGTAATATGTACTGGTATTAATACCAGACGTTTCTAAGAATGCAATTAATATATGAAGGATCGATATAAATTATTCAAAGATATAATTTGTTTTGCATTGTTGTACATAAATATGATGTAGTGTTCCCTGTCACAGCACTTCATGATAGTCAGAAAACTTGGCAGGGAGGTAAAGATAGACTCTTTTCTTGTGGCCTTCATCCTTTGCTATGTATGTACTTGACTTTTCTGTTTTCATTCTAGCGACAAACCGAAACGAGTAGTGATGTGATGCTTGCAATAATGTAATGGAAGAGAACGTAAATATGATAATAATGATTGATAATAATATTGGTGATAATGACTGTAATATCGTAATGTAAATAATGATAGCAAGCATTATGTAAATGAAAAATGATAATAAAATAATGATAATGATGATAACAGTAGTAATGATAATATGAATAATGATGATGATAGGATTGATTACAAAAATAATAATAAAGATAAAAGCAATAATAGTAAAAATAGTAATGACAATGAAAGTGACAATAATGACAAAGTGATAAGTATATGGCAAAGACCTTTTTAGTGGTTATTTGGCCTCGTCCATACATTATACACAAGAAAAAATAATCGACAGGTAATGCTTCTCCTACCACTTGTTTGATCTCCATCATGATTTAAGATAACTGAGACATTTTCAGTCTGTCAGACAACTACAAACTGATGTCCCTCGAACCAGATTGTCTAGACACGTCCACTCACCAATGGAATCAAAAGCTCTCTTCAATTTGACAATATCTCTCTCACTTTCCATTCCACTTCTTGCAAGATGGAGTATTTCATTTCATTGGTGAAGATTGCCATGTTCAGCGAGACGCTCTTATGAGAATTTACAATGTTGTGCAAAAGACGACGCGCTGCTCTGCGAAGACTCGTGAAGTGGAAGTGTCACTCATCCTGCCACACTTTGATCAATCAATTATTTTTTTTCTCTCTCTCTTGCGCCTTGCTAGTGTGTATAATAAGTGATCGTTAATGTGTATCATCAGAACATTGTGTGAAACAGCCATTATGTAGCAAGGGATGAGCAGATATGCACGCGGACCTGTACACACACACACACACACACACACACACACACACACACACACACACACACACACACACACACACACACACAGAGAGAGAGAGAGAGAGAGAGAGAGAGAGAGAGAGAGAGAGAGAGAGAGAGAGAGAGAGAGAGAGAGAGAGAGAGTAAGGATACAAAATGAGACCAAAGAATGAAATCATCCTTCGGGGAGAACGAGAATATAAAAGGAAAAGGATAAATGTGAAGGAAAAGGGCGAGAAAGAGGCTAGAATAACTCTGGATTGCAAGGTAAAAAAGAGGGGTCGACCGAGGGGAGGCCGCGAGGGGACCGAGGGTAATGGACGGGAGGAAGGAAGGAAGGAGAGAAAAGGAGAGAATGGGAGCGACAAGTACAGACAGACGGGCGGTGACAAGGAGAAAAAAGAAAAATACACATGTCATATACAAATAAACAAACACATATAACACAACTAGATGAAATAAACAAAATCACAGTAACAGTAATTAGACTGGCCGTACAAAAAATATATACAAAACTGCAGCTACAAAGAGAAGTAAATGAGAAAATCAAAGCTAGAAAAATAAATGGTACGAAAATGGGAGTTTCATAAGTGCGTACATCCAGCATTTCCTGCGCTACCCCTTTCATGTTTCTCATATTGCTTTAAACGTGACAACTTTCCTGATGACTGAAAAGCTTGTGAATCATTTTTGTCACATGCGTTACGAAAGATATCTGTATTCAGAGCAGATTTTTTATTTTGGAATCTGCCATTAGTTTCGATGCTGTACATGTATTTCTCTTCATCGTTTACGTCATTCAAGACCTTGGAAAACCTACATAGTCTGGCCTTATTTTAGGAAATTACACTTTAACAGTCTTTTAAGTGGCTGTCATTTTGCTTCTACCTAGAGAATTACCTGCTAACATGTGCTATTATTTTACCCCCTCCTGCTTTACTGACGCTGGTCGTTTTATGCCATGATGAAAAGCACTACCCGTATATACGCAGCGTGTCATTAGATCGATCTTAATATATGTGTTCTTAGGTAGACCCTCACGTATTGAGTGACTTGCCTAGGAGTCTATCGCGCCATTGACACTATATAGATCTCAGTGAAATGTGCATTGATGGTGGTGGTTGTGACTTGTGTGTGTGTGTGTGTGTGTGTGTGTGTGTGTGTGTGTGTGTGTGTGTGTGTGTGTGTGTGTGTGTGTGTTAATGGACTAGATTACTCACAAAGCACACAAAGCACCACAATTAAACACACACACACACACACACACACACACACACACACCAAGGTATTGTTCCTTTTCCAGACAATCAAGCGCTGCACGCAAGGCACCTCCACACCGTGATACAGACACAAACACAGCGTCGGCAAGGAAAATAAAAGAAACTTATGCACCAGACTTATTAAAACGTAAAGTTGCCCCGTCGAACCATGTTTATGCAGTAGGAAATATAGAAAAGACAAGGGCGCCGCTTTCAAAGAATATCATGATCCATTTTTTTCTTTTATTTTAGACATTTTTTAGTTTTTTTTCATCGTAAAGGATCATTTTGCTTCTCAGGATTTTGTCTCGCCTTTTTGGTGTGTGTATGTGTGTGTGTGTGTGTTTGTGTGTGTGTGTGTGTGTGTGTGTGTGTGTGTGTGTGTGTGTGTGTGTGTGTGTGTGTGTGTGTGTGTGTGTGTGTGTGTGTGTGTGTGTGTGTGTGTGTGTGTGTGTGTCTGTGTGTGTGCTTGCACGTCATTTAAATCAGGACATTCATTTTGTCTTTTTTTTCATTTAAAACAGAGCTTCTCTTTAAGCTTCTCTGAGCTTTTCACCGTTTCCACTCGTGAATATTACATAGTTATTATCTGGAAGACACACAATATTCTTCCCC
>JAHFWG010000181.1:212201-214314 GCA_020233015.1 Callinectes sapidus | reverse complement strand
CCCCCCCAGGCCAGCCTCATCATGCAAGTTCTCCAGCTGTCAGATGAGCAGATTAAGATGCTGCCACCTGAACAGCGCGCCTCCATCCTGCAGCTGAAGGAGCAGATACAGCGGTCACAGCATTAGAACAGCAGTAGTGGTGGTGGTGGTGGTGGTGGAGAGAGAGAGAGAGAGGGAGAGAGGGGTTGAGGTTAGGTTAGGTTAGGTTAGGTTAAATTTAGAGAGAGAGAGAGAGTTTTTGGTTTTAATAGAGGAGAGAAATGGTTTTTGTTTATTTAATATTATCAAATTTTTTTTTTTTCTCTCTCTCAAAAAAACAAAAAAAAATGATTATAGAAGGAAAACAATGTAATAAGGATAATTAACTTGTTGTTATTATTATTATTATTATTATTATTATTATTATTATTATTTATGTGTATTTGTATTGATTTATCTTTTTTATTGTTATTATTATTACAAACAGTTTTTATTAGTTATTTTATTATTATTATCATTTTTTTTATTTATTTATTTATTTTTTGGGTGTCGCAAATAATATTAAGTAAGGGTAAAACATCATTTTTTTGAGATTTTGTTGTCTTTCTTTTATTTGTTGTTCTTGTTTGGTGTTTCTCTTTCTTTTTCTTTCTTTCTTTCCTTCTTTCTCTTTCTATAATTGTGTTTAGAAAAGTTAAGGATGTTTTTTTTTCTTTTTTTTATTGTTTTTTTCTGCGTTTTGTTGTCGAATGAGGAAATTTTTTGGATAGGACTGTGTTTTTTTTTCCATTTTTTTCATGTTTTATTCCTGTTTTTTCTTAATTGAATCGGGAAAATATTCATAGAGAGACATTTTTTTCCTTTTTTTCCTTTTTTTTCCTGCGTTTTTTTTTTATTTTTATTTATTTTTTATTTTTTTTGTATCGAGGAAATATTTAGCTTAAGGGCGTAAGGAAAGTATTTGTGCATTGAAAGGTTACAATTAAGCAAGTTTTTGTGATGAAAATGATGTTTATTCCCCTTTTATTTCTTGTAAACACATCAAAATCACTCAATATATTTCTGTAACTCATGTATTTTGCTTTCCCTAACCCTATATTGCTTAAAAATCCACTAATATTGATGTTTTTAAGGATGTTTTTCAATGTTTTTTTAGTTTAACCCCTTCACTACTACTGGGACACATTTTTATTACAAGTTTTGGTACAATTAGTCACTTTTATTGCCATTAGGAAGGGTGTGTGGAGGTGACAACATTAATGGCCACACTCTGTACTATTTTGTACTATTTTAACCCCTTCACTACTACTGGGACACATTTTGAAGGGATTTTAGTACAATTAGACACTTTTATTGCCATTAGGAAGGGTGTGTGGAGGTGACAACATTAATGGCCACACTCTCTACTATTTTAACCCACACACGAGTTTCTGAAGGCATAGAAAAGCCACAAATAACCTGAATAAACATGAAAAAATGCCTCCCACTACTGAAGGGGTTAATCTGACCTGCATTGGACAAAAAAAAGTTATCATACGTAAAAAAAAATAAAGAAAGAGAAAAAAGATAAGGAGAGAACATAATACAATTGTTATCTTATGTGTGTGTTGCTCAATATCTTCTTTAAATCAATTATATTATCTATTAGTCACTGATAAAACTTAAGGTTATGTATATGTTCTTGATAGTAATAGTAGTAGTAGTTTTTATTACTATTACTACTACTACTACTGACAATATCTAACTCTCTCTCTCATTTCTACATTATTAACAGGAAAACCACTCTTTAATTAAAACCACTACACCACCAATGCAACACCACATCACTACTAAACACCCCAAAATACAATGAAAAACTTAAAAAACACCCCTAAAAAACTACACCACCCCTACTACACCACCAATACACCACCACACCACTACTAAAAACCCTCCAAAATGCAATGAAAAACTTAAAAAACACCCCCTTAAAAACTACACCACTAATACAACACCACACCACTACTAAACACCCCAAAATCCAATGAAAATCTTAAAAAACACCCTTAAAAGTCCCATAATGCAACAAAACAGCTAAAAACACCCCCTAAAAAATACACCACCCCTGCAACACCACAACACTATTAAAAGCCCC
>JAHFWG010000181.1:202201-207201 GCA_020233015.1 Callinectes sapidus | reverse complement strand
GTGAGAATGTAAGTTTTTTGTTTTTTTAATTTATTGGTGAAAATAAGGGTTTTTTTTGTATTTTATTGGTGGAAATATAAGTTTTTTTGGTTTTGGCTTGTTTTTTTTGTTTTTTTGGCGGTGGTGAAAATAAGGGTTTATTTTTTATATTTTATTGTTGAAAATGTGGTGTTTTAGGGTTTTTTTTGTAATAATAATAGCTGTGGGTGGTGATGACAGTGGTGGTGGTGAAAATAAGGTTTTTTTTTATATTTTATTGTTGAAAATGTATTGTTTAGTTTGTTTTTTGTAATAAGAATAACTGTGGGTGGTGATGGCAGTGGTGGTGAGTTGGTGGTGGTGAAAGTAAGGGTGTTTTTTGCTAATGGTGATGAACTGGTGTTGAAAATGTTTGGTTTTGGGATTTATATGGTGAAAAATGTGGAGTTATATTGGTTTTAGCAGTAATAGTAGCTGATGGTGTTGATGGTGATGAGATGGTGTTGAAAATGTGGGGTTTGGGGGTTTTAATGGTGAGATAATGCAGTTTTATGGTAATGAGTGGGGTGGAACATGTGGTGGTGTGGTGTAGTGGTGTTGAGAGAGCAATGGTGTTGATAAAATGGTGAAATAGTGGTGTTTTAGGGTGAAATAATGCATTTTAGTGGTGTTGTGGTGGTGAGTGGTGGTGAAAACATGTGGTGTTGAGGTGGTGGTGGTGTTGTGTTGTGGTAGTGGTTTTAGGAAAAGAATGGTGTTGATAAAATGGTGAAATAGTGGTGTTTAATGGTGACAATGCATTTTAGTGGTGGTGTGGTGGTGAGTGGTGGTGAAAACATGTGGTTATGTGGTATAGCGGTGTTGAGAAAGCAATGGTGTTGACTTAAAGCAAAAATGGTGATGATTTACGGTGAAATAACGCACTTTAATGGTGTAGAGGCGGTGTTGTAACGGTGTAGTGGTGTTGTAGGGCGTTACACCATGTGGCGCAGCACAGCGGTGGTGGTGGTGGTGTTGTACCCTTAATAACCCCCAAAATACAACCCAAAACCCTTAATAAACCCCAAAATACAACCCCAACACCCCCACAACACCACTACAACACCACCACCACAATCACCACAACAAAAACAGACACAGTTTCTTACCATCGCGCCGGACGTCGCCCCATTTTGACCTGAAAAGAGGCAATAATTGGGGTCACACGGGGTCAATAATGGGTCAGAATATGCCCAAAGGATCCATCTAGCATTGGGTCAAGGGAGGTCACTCAGAGGTCAAGGGGTCAGGAGATATTGGGAAAAAGGATAAAAGTTTGAAGCTCCACGTGCTCACCTTCCTCCTGGTCGACTGGAAAGAGGCAGACTCGGGCGGTTCCAATACTCCGCCACTGCCTCTGTTGCTTCTAAAGTGTTTTATTTCACTATTTCCCGGTGTTTTATTGGTGTTTTGTTCAGTACGGTGTTTTTTTCGGTGTTTTTCTGGTGTTTTTGTGTATTTTGTGGGTTTTTTTTAGGGGTTTTTGGTGGTGATATGTGTTAATGAGGTTATTTTATGGAAGGTGGTTCTGGTTTTGTTTTTTTTGTGTTTTATTGGTGTTTTGAATTTTTTCTGGTGTTTTTTGGTGTTTTGTGTGTTTTTATTGGTTATTTTTTTATTATTATAGGAATGTGTATAATTGGGCATTCCAAGATGGCTGCCCAGATGCCACAGTCTGCCATCTTGAATACTCCACTCACCCCTTCATAAAAATCCATTAAAATCACCCAAAATTCACCCAAAAACACCATAAAAACACACCACAAATTTTTAAAACATAAAACACCCAAAAAACACCGGAAAAGCACCAAACAAACCAAATAGACACCAAGCATACCAAGATGGCTGGTGGTGAAGCATTGTAGCGGCCATATTGGAAATCCCTTATGGAAGAAAGCTAAGGATGAGAATCAGATTTGTTTACGTAATATTGTGACCTTAAGGAGCCGCAGGTGAGAGAGAGAGAGAGAGAGAGAGAGAGAGAGAGAGAGAGAGAGAGAGAGAGGGGTCAGTTTAAGCCATTCTAAGCCAGTTTCTTCTGTTCTAAGCCAGTTTAACCTCATTCTAAGCCATTATAAGCCAGTCTAACTCATTATAAGCCAGTCTCACCTAACCTAACCCGCCCTAAGCCAGTTTAACCCAATTATAAGCCATTCTGACCTTTCTAAGCTGTTTTAAGCCAGTCTAAGCCACTTTGACCTATTTTAAGCCAGTTTCTCCTAACCTATCCCCTTCTAAGCCATATTAACTCAATTCTAAGCTGTTTTAAGCCATTCTAACCTCACCTAACCTGTTCTAAGCCAGTCTAACTTAATTTTTCTCTATTCTAAGCCAGTGAGGTGTTATAAGGTGGGTTAAGCCATTTTGATCCTTATTTGGCATAGAATGAATGGGGTTTGATGTGATTGGGTGGAATTTGATGTTGTTTTGTGAGATTAAGGGCATTTTTGTTCCTAATTTAATGAAATGTCAAAATTAACTTGTATTTGTTCCTAACCTAATGTAAACTATCCTAACCTAACCTAACCTAATGTAATATGGTCTAAATTAACTTATATTTGTTCCTAACTTAACCTAAACTTAATCTGATCTTAATAAACTTGACTTAAATTGTTTTTTGTACATTTCTAACCTAACCTAACCTAATTTATTTCAACCTTAAGTAATCTAATGTATTTCTAACCTACTGTAACCTAATCTTGTTTACTTAATCTAATCTAACATAATTCTAACCTAATTCTAGTTCAGCCTAACCTAACCTAACCTAACCTAACCTAACCTAATTAATTCCTAACTTAACTCACTCCAACCTATTTCATTCCTAACCTAATTTATTCCTACCCTAAGGTAATTAATTCCTTACCTAACCTAACCTACCTTGATGTTGTTGTCAGCATGGTGGGTGTCAGAGTGTGTTGGGTGGGCAGTGTGTTCCGGGTGAGGGGTGTGTTGGGGTGTCTGGCCGGCCACCCCCTCCCCCCACACCCCCACCCACACCCCCCAGTACGCCACCAGACCACCGCAGCAGCAACAGTAACAGCGGCAGCAGCAGCGGACGGCCCCACAGCAGAGTACAATCGCCGCGTCACGAACGGCGAACTGATAGACGACGAGCACCAGCGGAAGGTGGTGGCGGCACTGGAGCGGTGCTACCGGGACGTGAGCCGTTACCCGGGGCCGCCTCCCCCCCCGGGCGTGCTGCGGCGGGTCCTGGGCAGCCTGGGGGTCCCTGCGGCGGCGGCGGCGGCACCGCAGGGGCTGTACCTGTGGGGCACCGTTGGCACTGGGAAGACAATGCTGATGGACTTACTGTACGACTGTGTGCGCGTGGAGGACAAGCGGCGTGTGCACTTCAACGCGTTCATGCTGGACGTACACGCGCGCATCCACCGGGAGAAGAGTCGCGTACACAAGATCCACGCGGCAGACCAGGCTCGGTACTTTGAGCCGGACGGCACCTACACACTGAGACAGCGGCCGCACGACCCCATACCTCCCGTGGCCAGGCAGGTGCTGCAGCAGGCCTGGTTCATATGCTTCGACGAGTTCCAGGTGGGTGCGGGGGGGCGGAGGGGTTGTGGGGGGGTGTTAGGGGGTGTATTGGGGGTTTTGTGGGGTGTTTTGAGGTGTTAGGAGGGGTTGTAGTGGTGTTTTGAGGTGTTAGGAGGGGTTTTGTGGGGTGTATTGAGGTGTGGGGGGTGTAAGGGGGGGTTTTAAGGGGTTATAGGGGTGTAAAGGTTTTTTGGGGGTGTGTATTGAAGAAAAAATTGAAAAAAACCCTAACGTAATTTCCAAACCCAATAAAAATTAAAAAAAACAAAAAAAAATTAAATAAATATAAAAAAACCTAACCTAAATTTTCTGAACCCCATAAAAATCGAAAGAAATAAACAAAAAAATAAAAAAACTTAATCCCAAACCCCATAAAACTAAAAATAAAATAAAAAAATAAAAAAACTTAATCCCAAAACCCCATAAAAAAAAAAAAAATAAAAAACTAAAAAAACCTAACCTAACCTAACCTAAACCTCCGAACCCCATAGGTAACAGACATCGGCGACGCCATGATCCTCAAACGCCTCTTCTCCGAGCTGTTCTGTAGCGGTGCCGTCGTCGTGGCCACCAGCAACAGACCCCCAGACGACCTCTACAAAAACGGTCTTCAGAGGTCACATTTCCTGCCTTTCATCCCGATACTCAAAAAACACGCGCAGGTCATCAATTTGGACTCTGGGGTGGACTATAGGGTCAGAGGTCAAGGGGACGCGCGTAAGGTGTTTTTTGTGAAGGGAGAGAGCGACGCGGAGAGAGAAGCCGATGTTTTGTTTAGGGTACTGAGTGCGGCCGAGACTGATCTGGTTAGGGCGAGGACGCTGACCTACGGAGGACGGGATGTGACCTTTGCGAAGACCTGTGGGGGTGTCCTCGATGCGACGTTTGGGGAGCTTTGTGATAGGGTAAGTGTGTTTGTGTTTGTTTGGGTGTTTGTTTGGGTGTTTTTGTGTTTTTGGGTATGTTTTTGGGTGTTTTTGGGTGTTTTTGGGTGTTTTTTGGGGTGTTTTTGGGTGTTTTTGTGTTTTTGGGTGATTTTGGGTGTGTTTGTGTGTTTGGGTGTTTGGGTGTTTTTTTGTGTTTGTTTGGGTGTGTTTTTGTGTGTTTTTGGGTGTTTTTGTGTTTGTTTGGGTGTGTTTTTGTGTGTGTTTGTGTTTTTGTGTTTTTTGTGTGTTTGTGTGTTTTTTTTAAGCTAATCTGATCTAACGTAACTGTAAGAGAGAGAGAGAGAGAGAGAGAGAGAGAGAGTGGTGTTTTAATATTTTCACTAATTTACTATAATATCAATTTTTATTCCAATTTTAATCTACTAAAACACATATTTTTTTCTAACTTAACCTGACCTAACTATGTGTGAGAGAGAGAGAGAGAGAGAGAGAGAGAGAGAGAGAGAGAGAGAGAGAGAGAGAGAGAGAGAGAGAGAGAGAGAG
>JAHFWG010000181.1:144935-155660 GCA_020233015.1 Callinectes sapidus | reverse complement strand
GGGGGGGGGGGGGGGGGGGCTGTGGAGGGGGAGGGGGAGCTGGAGAGGTATAATATGAGGTGAAGGTAAGTGACGGGTAGAGACGCGAGGGTAGGAATTTTTCATAATTTTAGTGAATATCATGATAAAATTAACAAAAATACTATGACCATTATTCTTATTATCATCATAAGTTACTACAATCATGACTTTTAGTACTATTGTCTTCGGTATCCATACCATTATTGTAATTGAAATTTTCATGATTTTCATCATCATCTTTAATGTTAACGCTGAAAAGAGAACGTTACTAATGAAAGGGGAACATTCTAACAATTCGCCGCTCAAACTTAATATTAACATTCTCTTATTACTGACTTAGTGTACGTTTTTGGTGTTGTTCCCGCTATACGAAGTACCAAATACACCACATAGGACAAATGAAAATAGTGTGTGTGTGTGTGTGTGTGTGTGTGTGTGTGTGTGTGTGTGTGTGTGTGTGTGCGCGCGCGCACGATATATTTTATCAAGTTTCCGAACATGAGAGACGTTTCAATAGAAAAAACGAAACTTGCCTCGTAGCTTACTGCGTAGCATGTGTTGTTATCTCGAAACACAAAAGCTATTTAGAGTCTTCTTTCAAATTACTTAAGTTATAAGTAACAACACAACATGTGAGTGCGATGAGCAATGATAAAAGCAGCAATATGTGATGTGTCAGAGGTGTCGGTGGAACACAGACAGGCTATGAATGTTTGAATTGAACATACCGCAAAATTCAATAACATGCACTTGGAAAATTAAAGAACCGTCACTTTTAGCCTCTTCTGGATTGGTACGTATTTTCATATTTGTTCTGTTTATTATCTGTCGATTCTAAAAGCTTCAGAAACTCACGTGGGGATTAAAATAGTACAGACTCTGGCCATCAATCTTTTAACCTCCATACACCCTCCTAATGTCAATAAAATTATCTAATCGCACCTAAAACTCATGGTACAAAGTACTGAAAGTGTTAAATGCGAGGAATCTGATATAGCCGTTAAAATCTCAATACCGGATTTCAATTAGAAATATACATAAAAAATGTATATATAAAAATCAGAAAAAGCAATCCGGTAATATTGTTTTCGTCAAGGTGTTTACAATTGTTTTCTTGAATTGACGTCCTTAATAAAATGTGAACGTAACATGGCATCTTAAGTAATAAAATCAAAATATTGCCTTGTTGATGAAGGAATGAGTGGTGTTTGCATCACTGTGAACGCGACACATAGTTAACCTCGTTTAATACGCTGAATAATTAACACTGCTATCATCACTACTGCTACTACTACTACTACTACTACTACTACTACTACTACTACTACTACTATTACTACTACTACTACTACTACTACTACTACTACTTCTACTACTACTACTACTACTACTACTACTACTACTACTACTACTACTACTACTACGACTACTACTACTACGACTATTATTATTACTACTACCACTACAAACACAACTAGATCTACTACTTTTACTACTACTATTACAACTATTAACTAATACAACTACTACTATCACTACCGACTACTACTATCACTACTACTGCCAACTACTACTACTACTACTACTACTGCCAACTACTAATACTGCCAACTACTACTACTGCTACCACTACCAACTACTGCTACCACTACCAACTACTACTACTACTACTACTACTACTACTACTACTACTATTACTACTACTACCACTACCACTACTACTACTACTACTACTACCACTACTACTACTGCCACTAGCAGCATCACCACCCCCACCACCATACGTGTCTATCAATGAGTGAATTGGTCTCGCTTCCTTCGTCTTCCTTAAGTCCTTCATTAACAGTTGTTCCGTGATCCCCTGTGCACATTCCATTCCACTATCCTCTCATGTATTTTCTCCATTACACCATTAGCCTGCCGTTCCCTTGCTTCTTCTAGCCCCACATTTTCGCTGTATTACATATTTTACTCCCTTACCACGCGCTACAAACTTCTTAGCTAAGCTCCTTCTGCTGGAACAGAGTGACACGGGCGTCTCCACCACCTCGGTGCTCACGAATTGTAATAAAAGACTAAAAATCATACTTTTGCCTATAGAATATTATTTTTGTTAATAGCTTTCTGTTATACTTGACTTGTGGAAATATGAAATTCTCTCATGGTATTATAAGAAAAAGCGACCAACTTAGATTAAGATACATAGAACATTTGGATGAATTTAAACAAACATGCGGAGTCCCTGTGAAATAAAAGGTCCCATTGGTGAAGATCAGTCAGTGAGTCAGTGCAGGCATGAATACAAAGCCAAGGCAATAATGTTTCTTTGTAAGGTGAGGGTGTCGCTAAAGGAAACCACTCAACACACGTGACTGGGGTATGTATTGGGATGCGTCTTATCACTGCTAGGGTATCCACATCTCTCCCTCTCTCTCACGTTATTTCTCTTTCGCATGTCTTTTTCATCGTTGTTCTGTCAGTAATACTCTTTGCCACACCTTCCTCACACCGAAGATTCGCCCGTGTTATTCATTACCACCACCACCACCACCTCCACCACCACCACCACTATTACTACCATCACCACCACCACCACCATTACTACCACCACCACCACCACCACCACCACCTCTGTCCCTCATCTACATCTACTACCATCTAAAGTTGGTTCCTGTCTTCTCCCTCTTTTTCCTTTCATTTCCTGTGACCTGGATGCCTTATTGCCCCAAAATATATAAAGTGATTGAATGCTGCATACACACACACACACACACACACACACACACACACACACACACACACACACACACACACACACACACGACAAAAAATCAAACTATGCTATTGTTAAGGATAAAAAAAAACTCGAAGAAAAAAGCGAGACTACTAATTTGCATACAGAAAACCGCATCCCCAGGGAAATACAGAAGTTTGGAATCAACTGCATAAGTAAGTAGGTGTACCGAGGGAGGCTGTGCTCCAAATAATGAGGAGAATGGATGAGGCAACACACATAGAAACGGTACCGCACAGGAGTACCTAGGATCCGGTGAAATACACACGCACACGCACACACACACACACAAAGATAGACGGAGACAGACAGACAGACAGACAGACAGACAGACAGACAGACAGACAGAAAGATAGACACACGCACACTGCTGAACCATTCCAAGTGAAGCTCTGCCTGCACTCGTGTGGCGGCAAAGCTTCAAACAACAGTGGAAAATCCCTGCTTTTGGCGTGTGGTGACGAGGGAGTCAGGCTTGGCAGAGAGGCCACGCATCCTCTCAGACTCTCGCCATGGCAACCAAATACATACAACACCCTTACCACCGGAGGAGAAGTTGAAAAGAGTATTATTTCAGAACAACTTCCTTACTCGTGGTAGAAAAATAAAAGAAGTTGGCTGATTATTTGAAAATTCCCCCTTTAATTCACAATGTTCATTTTTTTTTTACCTTTGAAACTTGATAAAGTAACCAGTACGTGCCTAGAAAATAACGTTGCAAGATTTGAGGTTTGTGTGTGTGTGTGGGGAATGAGGGTAGAAATGTAGGCTTGTTTATGAGAGAGAGAGAGAGAGAGAGAGAGAGAGAGAGAGAGAGAGAGAGAGAGAGAGAGAGAAGTACCATTGCAGCTATTTATACCTACATTTGTCGGTCACTTGTCTTAACAAATTTATTCCGTTCAATTATTCCAGTAAGCTCTCTGTGTGTGTGCCTGTGCGTGTGCGTGCGTGCGTGCGTGCGTGCGTGCGTGTGTGTGTGTGTGTGTGTGTGTGTGTGTGTGTGTGTGTGTGTGTGTGTGTGTGTGTGTGTGTGTGTGTGTGTGTTCTATGAATTATTTCTCAGAAGCTTGCCGCTTGCCAACAGCTGCTGCTTGGCCTTGGTCTTGAATATCGTATCATTTCCTACCTTCATTATCTAAATATCTTAAGCCTTCTGCACGCAATAACAGCGGCAGTATCAGCAGCAGGGCTTTGGAGATAAGGATATATTTACATAATCCCTAAATTCACACACCCATCTTGCGTGTGAGGCACCGAGACATGATGGGTGTTACACGTGTCGCCTGGACTTTACGGCAAGGCACCACACACTCCTGTCAGGGCAGCGGGTTAAAACATCCATGAAGGTCAGGACATGGTAAGCTTTGGTGGATGTTACAAAACCATTCCTACGAAAAAGATGTTGTGTTGGTGCGATACTGACTGAGAAGGGAGGGATGAGGCAGCTGGTCATCGCAGTTATATACCATGTAGTGACCTTCATAACACTCATGGACAGCTGAGATGACGCTCATGACTGTAAATCAGACTATAACTATATAACAGACTATAAATCTGAGGCCTATCATCATGCAGCGCTCTCCAAGTTGCGGCTGTTGATGCTCCAAATACATCCCGCCAATGATCACAAACTGCGTGTATTTGACGAAAGGGTACACTGCCCTCGTAAGGATGTTTATGTCACCTGGAATGTGTGTGTGTGTGTGTGTGTGTGTGTGTGTGTGTGTGTGTGTGTGTGTGTGTGTGTGTGTGTGTGTGTGTGTGTGTGTGTGTGTGTGTGACTCCATCGCCTATGCTGAGCTGAAACACGTACAGTACATATAATTGTTGGCGGTGATATACACAATGCTATGGTAAACGAGGCTCCTTAAGATATTGGTATTGACGCTCAAGCTCTAGAACATGATACTAGAGGAACCAATTGTGTATGTGACGTGCCATACTTATACATATGTCTTCCCCCACCCCCCTCTCTCTCTCTCTCTCTCTCTGTCGGTACTTTCCCATCACGCCGCAATATTCACCACCTTATCACCACTATCGCTGGGCTGCTACCGCTGCGCCTCCCTATCACTGCTTCTCCTCCTGCATCTACTACTGTTATCTTTCACCGTGTTCCTACCGCCCCCCCCCTCCTCCTCCTCCTCCTCCTCCCTCTCTTTTCGCACCTCTAGTCCTCTCCATTTTATTTTTCTCTCCAGTCCTAGCTTGCAATTTTTCATGGTTAGTTCTTTTTGTGGCTTTAATTTCTTTTGTTCAATTATTGGTATCATCTTTTCCCTTAATTTCCACTTTTGTTTCCTTTACGCTCACATATGCTACGACATTTTCTTTCATTGAATAATGGAAGCTCTTCAAATAAGTTTAAAGTTATAGTTGGATTTTATGTGCAAGAAGATTTCGTCATTGAGTAGCTTGCAAATATCTGTAGAAAAGTCAACATGAGTGTGTAATATTGGGCGTATCTCCATATTTAGTGTAAGATCCGTTAGCATGAAAGTTGAATTTTTCCGGTGATAATTAAGTATGGAATATTCTAAAACAGAATGGCTGCAGAATCATACCGGCAATGCCTGCGTACAGGTGGCAGTAAAAGGAAAAATTTACGTGACATGAATGTCAAAGGTTTCTTTTTCTAATGATTTTCTGTGAACCTGAATCGTATCCAACCAGATGAAAAGCGGTGTTACCCGCGTAGCCAAACATAGGACACCAATGCTGGCCAGCGTAGTCCTTATTAATTAAAGAAAACTGTAAGCCAGAGGAAGTGGCGAATGGTTTGCGTGAAGTAGTGAGCGCTGCAGGCGGCGTCAAACCCAGCAGGAGCCTAACCCCCCCACCCCCCACCATCACCGGTACTTGCTGGTACGTTGACTTAGTTTATTCAAAATTTCTAAGCATCTAAAATGGACTTACTGTGAATTGCCTTTATTGGTGTCACCTGAATACTGTTGATACTCAAGCAGCGAAAACTTGACAAATTATTATACCCTATGTAGAAGTCTGTGCAATTTGCTAATACGACATTTTCCCTCCTGGTATTCATAGCTCTATAAAATGATTAGATGTACAATGCTCAACAAGCTTATATTTATTATACAGAGTTCTCTCACTCAAGAAAAAATAAATTCTATTTTAATAAAGCAAGAATTTTCGTTTTCTGATTTTGAAATTATGCAGAATATTAAAAAAGAAAAACATGTACGGCTATTGAAAACACACACACACACACACACACACACACACACACACACACACACACACACTGCCTAGTGTAGTGGTTAGCACGCTCGGCTCACAACAAACACAGAGTTGATGGTTTTGTCTTAGTCTCGATGGGCGGCAGGTAAAAGCGTACCACTACTTCTGCCTTTCCGCTCTGTATTTTTTTACTCCTACCCTCAGTAAAACTAATGATGGAAGTTTGCCAGTTTAAATCACTCTAGAGGTTTGCTTTTTTTTATTTGGAAAAGGGACTATAATATGAGAGAGAGAGAGAGAGAGAGAGAGAGAGAGAGAGAGAGAGAGAGAGAGAGAGAGAGAGAGAGAGAGAGAGAGAGAGAGAGAGAGAGAAACGGAGGGTAACAGAAAAGAGGAAGGGAGGGGCAGGCCAGTGGGTTAAAGGAGATTGAAAATGGAGGGAAGGAAGTGGTGGCAGTGAGGGAGGGAAGAGGATTGCTAGAGGGAGTGGCACATACCGACAGTAGAGCAGCAGAGAGAGAGAGAGAGAGAGAGAGAGAGAGAGAGAGAGAGAGAGAGAGAGAGAGAGAGAGAGAGAGAGAGAGAGAGAGAGAGAGAGAGAGAGAGAGAGAGAGAGAGAGAGAGAGAGAGAGAAACTGGCAAAACTCTTTACTTCGCTTCCTCCCGACAAAAAAAATGAAGCACGATAACTAAAGAGAGGAACTGAAAGAAAATGAAGATGAGGGAAGGTGAAGAGTGGTAAATGACCGTGAAGATGATGGATAAAAGAGGTGGGCAATGATGCAGAGGATAGATAGAACAAGAGGAAAAGTCATATAAAGAATAATAAAGAAACGCTATGTATCAACCTAATATGGTAATTCAATGCGCTTTTCTCTTTATTTATCTGTGTATCCGTTTATCATCTTATTTATTTATTTATTATTTTCTTTTGTGTGTGTGTGTCCGTGTGTGTGTGTGTGTGTGTGTGTGTGTGTGTGTGTGTGTGTGTGTGCGTGCGTGTGACTGTTTCTAAGTTACCCTGCGAGTTGCTCTCTCTCTCTCTCTCTCTCTCTCTCTCTCTCTCTCTCTCTCTCTCTCTCTCTCTCTCTCTCTCTCTCTCTCTCTCTCTCTCTCTCTCCCTCGTACCAGTTAATCTGTGTTAAAGCTTCCTCCACAGCCAGCCACACCCTGCACCCCTCCTCTGCCTCTCATCGCTTCTAAAATCCCACTAACTGAATTTCTCCACCAAAGCAAACCCAAAAAGCGAAGCGACCTTGCTGTAAACTGTTTTCACTTTATAGGATGAATTTTGTGATAAACTTTCAACATTTTAAATACCTTCAAATGTTAAGGTATTTAGCGTTCTTTTCCCCATCAGTAACGAGTATGTGCGTGTGTGCAAGGAAAAGAAGATCGGTAAATAGTACCAGTAAAAACATTCACTTGTATTAATGAGGAAACTTTATAAAGTAAAAGAGGAGGGTGACACGTGTCTGAGTGCTTCTCTGCCGCAAGAGTGAAGGAGTGTGAGGAGCAAATGTGTGTGTGTGTGTGTGTGTGTGTGTGTGTGTGTGTGTGTGTGTGTGTGTGTGTGTGTGTGTGTGTGTGTATGTGTGTGTGTGTACGCGGGCGCGCAAGCGTACACACACACACTCACACTCACACACACACACACACACACACACACACACACACACACACACACGCAGTGATCCAGACTGCGTCTCTGTGCACCTGTTTTTTCGTCCCACGCAGCACTAATTAGCTACATGAAAGTTTTCATATAATTTGTCTCGCTGATAAACATAACACACTGATCAGCTTCTCCTTTTGCCGTCTCCACCCGTTACACCTACACAACCTTGTGATCTTAGTTGTACAGCTGAGTACTGAGCGTCCGGGATTTAAAGGAATAGATGGATTATGGTAGTATGAGCCGAAGCTCCGAGCAGCGTTGAAATCTTATAGCGAGGGAGGCCTTGGCGCCAGTCACGACTCGCTTACCTCAACGTTGCCTTCCTCTCAACTCTGTTTTCGATCGATCATCTGCAGAGTCCTCAGTGTGTTGTTAATGTCGCATTCAGAATCAAATTTTTCTTAAAGATTGTTCTCTTCGATGTTTGTAACCTTCTCCTGTCAAGTCTGTCAAGTCTAGCCCTTCTTCAGTGAAACTTTTCACATCACTTTTCAACGAGGCGTTCGTTGTCTGTCACCTGAAGCAGGTCCTTTCCTTCTTTCTTTTTCCAGAATAGGAAGGACCCCTCGTAGGATCTAGCGCTCACAAGACACAGTCGTCGCCTCCGACCACTGTAGTCCAGCCGGCGCGCCCTCCCTCCACGGCTGTCTTTGGGAGACTAAAAAAAGCCTGCCACGGACGGCGACTTTCTCGGGTCTCAGGTGGTGGCGGGAGATAATGGTGGCCAAACTCCACAGCCGCAGGATACAAACGAGCAACACCAACCACAACACAGAACGAGCAACGACCGAGGAGACGTGAGAGCCAAGAAACAAATGAATAAACTGTTCCGAGAGGGAAAGACTTGGCGGGAAATGTATCCTGGAATAAGACACCTGCGCGCAACAAGTGTTCGTCGTACCTCCGACAGCGCGCGTCCCCGTCGCCGCCACCACCGCCAGCCAATCAATGGCTGGTGCTGCTGCCCACCTGTAACATTATCTTCTCTCCTCGGTGGTCACGGTGCTTGCCAGCACCACGTTAGCCTCATTGTTCCTGGAACATTCTCTCTTTACACGTGTCCCCAACAAACAGATCCAACTTGCGGTGCAATGAAGTGGAGAGAGGTTTGGGGGTCAAAAATAATTGAATATATGTATATGTATGTATGTATATATATATATATATATATATATATATATATATATATATATATATATATATACTCGTATATATAATTTATTAATTTACATATTTTTTTCACCAGCGCCTGGTAGACTTTACACCTAACTGATCATGACAAAATGAATAAATATTGTGCACCATTACTCTTGTGAAACAAAAACAACTTCCATTTCGTTGAGTGAGTCAACCTGCACAAAGCTATATATATGAGTGGCGGTGGCGTGGAAATCCATGGATAGATAAAGGGACTCTTGCGGGACGGCAGCCGCCTGTCACATCTAAGCTCGCCTGCCATGGTGACTGTCCTTATCTTTCGGAAATGTTTTGAGGAAAGACTTCATCGAGCTAATCGATTTCTTAACTTTCCAAAATCTCGAAGAAGAAGATATAACTTTGAGCGACGGGCAACTCCTTGTCTTTCTCGCCCTACTGAGAACTCATTCTGGAGAGGTAATTACACTGCTGAATATTTCTAGCCCTTTATGCATACGAAAATCAAAGAGAAGAATTCTTATTCAAATTTCACAGTAACCTTTCTCATGAGATCAGATGTTACGTCCATCGAACTCGCCTCTGCCTCGGCTCTACTCACTTCTATTTCTGCCCTGTCATAATTCGTCATTTTGGTTTATATCAGCACTATCTGAGAGAGGCCGCGGCGGTAATAAATGAAGTCTGCGTCACGTAATCTTCTAGTATAAAAAACTGCTGATTTGTAACCACAAACAATATTGTTTAAAGAAGCAAATGTTTTAAATTTTGTGAGATTCAATTCATTCTGTTAAAAATTATCAATGGTTCCCTTTATATTAAATCGATTCTTTGGCCGTTAACACTTGCCGACTGAATTTACAGCTTCTGAGGCCGCTTAAAGATTTTTTGCATTCTTTTCTTGCTTTTTCATCCGCATTTCTCCGTCAGTTAGGTTTAGAACGGTGGTTCTCAATGAAAGATTTTGGTCGCGACGTTTGAGAACAACAGTATATAAATTAGAAAATTGAGACGATGTTCCAGAGACATAGGTGGGATGAGGAGCTTCACAGCTTTGTACCAACAACAATACTTATGCTGGAAAGCAGGAAAAAATGGCTTACGATACTAGAAAATCATTACAAATGTTTTCCCTACCTCGGTGATATTTGCACGTATGACGACCATAACACGTGAGGGTCCGGGAAGCAGCCACGCGACGGTCACTCAGACAGCAGGTTGCTCCTCAAGTGTAGCTTTCACCTTCATTACCACCTCCTCCACCACCAGCACCAGCACCAGCACCACCACCACCACCACCACCACCACCACCACCACCACCACCACCTCCTCCTCCTCCTCACCACCTGGAGCGGGTTCTCCTCACACCACTCAAAAAGTCAGAGTTTGATTATGCTGAAAACTTTGTTCAATTCGTCTACTTCATCAGTAAGGTGAGGGTATCTTGCCACCAACAGAAAGCACAAAGTACGTGGATTTTATGCAGGTAAATTTAATTTCATCGACATGGTAAGTTTGAAAGTTCAATATGAACTATAATATTTTACAAAGCCACAAGATCCATATTGCTTTATCTAAATGTTTTTAATTGGAGATAAATATATGTGGAAAAGAGGTGCAGAAAAAAGAAAATGAAGAAAAAATATGCAAAGCGACGCCATTACAGATTGTTGTTATTCCAAGCATTTGTTAACACCGGAAGAACTTCTAAACAAAACTCTCTGGGAAAAACATCTACAGTTTCATTACTGAGATGAAAATGTTATTTTCATAACGTATCATATTGAATTGCATGATTGGTTTATGCATGCACGCACTTGAAAAGTGTATGACTAGGTTCCAATGCTCTCTCTCTCTCTCTCTCTCTCTCTCTCTC
>JAHFWG010000460.1:71893-73359 GCA_020233015.1 Callinectes sapidus | reverse complement strand
CACACACACACACACACACACACACACACACACACAGAAAGAAAGAAAGAAAGAAAGAAAGAAAGAAAGAGAGAAAATTAGAACTAAAAGAAAGAAAGAAATGAGAAAAACAATAATAAAAACTTGAAAAACACACACACACACACACAGAGAAAGAAAGAAATAAAAACAAAATTAGAAAAAACAATAACAAAAACTTGAAAAACACACACACACACAAACACACACACACACACACACACACACACACACACACACACACACACACACCTGTAACTGCTTCTCGTCATTGTTAGCGGTGGTGAGTCGTTTGGCAGCGTCGTTACACCAGCCAATGATGTCGTTTGCACGCACAGACGCCGTTTGGATGTCTGAGGTGAGCTGCTCCACCTCCGCCTTCCTTACCTGGGTGGAGGAGGAGGTGGAGGAGGTGGAGGAGGTGGAGGAGGAGGAGGAGGAGGAGGGGTATTAAAAAGTGAAATATTATAAAAAAAACGTAAAAATATTGATAAAAACACACACAAACACACACACGTACACACACAGGAGGAGGAGGAGGAGGAGGAGGAGGAGGAGGAGGAGGAGAAGGAGGAGGAGGAGGAGGAAGAGGAGGAGAAGGAGGAGGAGAAGAGATACATTAAAACAAGAGAAATATTATAAAAAAAACACAAAAATATGGATACACACACACACACACACTAAAAAAAAAACACAAAAATATCAATAAAAACACAAAAAAACACAAAAATATCAATAAAAACACATAAAAAACACAAAAATATCGATAAAAACACACAAAAAACACAAAAATATCGATAAAAACACACAAAAACACAAAAAATATTGACAAAAACACACACAAAAACAAAAAATATCAATAAAAACACACAAAAACATCAATAAAAAAACAACACACAAAAAAATATCGATAAAAAAAAATAAATAAATAAAAAAAACACAAAAAAACACACAAACACACACACACACACACACACCTCCACAGCACCCTTAAGGGCCGACCACTGGGCCCTGAGATCATTAACGGCCACCCTGATGTTATTTGCTCGTTCCACATCCACCATATGAGTCGTCAGGGTCAAGGTGTCGCCCTGAGAGATTAGGGTCGCCGCGTCAGGCTCCATTGACCCCACCTCCCCCTCCAGGACCTGAAATTAGGGGGGGGTCAGGGCTCAGGGTCATTTGGGGTCATTTGGGGTCATTAGGGGTCATTTGGGGTCATTTGGGGTCATTAGGGGTCATTAGGGGTCATTTGGGGTCATTTAGGGTCATTAGGGGTCATTTGGGGTCATTTGGGGTCTTGTTAGGTTAGGTTGAGGTGATTTTATGTGGATTTTTGTGGGTTTTTGTGGATTAATGTGGATTTTTGTGGATTAATGTGGATTTTAGGTGGATTAATGTGGGTTTTTGTGGATTTTTGTGGGTTTTTGTGGGTTTAGGTGGGTTTT
>JAHFWG010000460.1:56893-69393 GCA_020233015.1 Callinectes sapidus | reverse complement strand
TGAGGCGTCGTAGTCAGGGGAGGAGGGGGAGGTGGAGGGGGGGCTGCTGGAGCTCTCCCTGGGGTCCTCCTGCCCCCCGCGGCCCCTCAAACCCTCCCCCTGGCCAGCTAGAACCATTACAAATCCAGCCTCCTCCTCAGGGCACTCAATGCTCTGTTCCGGGGGTGTTTCCTCTGCAGGGGGGAGCACTGGGGTGTCCTGGGGTGGCGTGTGGTGTCCTTCCCCCCTCTCCTCACCCCTGCAGGTCCCCAAGGGGTGTTTCTGAGTGTGTGTCACCCCAAGGGCTTCTCCTCCAGCTAAATTACCTCCTGTTTTCCGTTTAAATGCCTCCCGTTCCTCCCAAGGGGTGATGGTGACCTCCGTCCACCCGGAAGACTCCCTCAGGGTCATGTGCATCTCCCCGCCCCCCAGGACCTCCTCCCTGGGGGTCCTGGGGGGGGTAATGCCTCCCTTCACTTCTAAAATGGAGGGTCTTGTTTCTATTTTTGTGGTGGTGACTTGCTGTGGTGGTGGTGGTGGTGGTGGTGTTGTGGTAGACTGTGGTGGTGATGTGGCAGGCTTTGGTGGTGGTGGTGGTGGTGTAGTCTTTGCCACCACCTCTGTATCCTTCTTGAGGTGCAGTTCGGAGGGTCGTGGTGGTGGTGGTGGTGGTGTTGCAGTGGTGTGTGGCTCTGTGGGGGGCTGTGTTGCCTCCACCGGGCTCTGAGGGGGCAGCGTGGCACTCCCCAGCACCCCTGTGGCACTGTGACAAGCCTCCACCACCGTCCCTTCAGAATCCCCACTGTGCGCTGACTCAAACACCACCATTACACTTTCCACCCCTTCTGAGGACCTCCCTGTGGACTCCGGGGGGGGCTGGGGCACTCCGGGGGACACAAGGGGACCCGGCAAGGACCCCACGCCCTTCTCACCCTCACACGACCCCTGCGAAGCCCTCCCCAGCCCTTCGGAGGTCGACATCACAATAACCTCCTCAGAAACAGAACGAACTAATGATTCTTCGCTCGTTCCCTTCGCAGGACGGCCGAGGTGGGTGTCGTCCTTCACCGTACACCCTTGGGAGTCCTTCTTGAGGGATCCTATGGGCACGTGGATGACCGTCTCCGCCTCAGACAGCGTGGAGACGGAGCTGTCGATGCTGATGTGTCTGTCGAGGCGTGTGGCGAAGGGGATGCCCAGGGGAGGCTGCGTCATCTCCTCCTCCATCTTGTCCAGGTTCTCATATACCTCGCTGGTGTCCTCCTCCTCCTCCTCCTCCTCCTCCGCCTCCTTCAGGTAAGTCCTCAGGGATGTCTGCTGCAGCTCCACGCCCTCCACCATCTCAAAGGAGGAGGAGGAGGAGGAGGTGGAGGAGGTGGAGGATGTGGTTGATGAGGAGGATGTGGATGAAGAGGTAGAGGAAGAATCGGAGTCTGAGGAGGAGGTAGAAGAGGAGGAGGAGGAGGAAGAGGAGGAGGAACGATCATTTTTCTTCATCTTCCTCTTCTTAATCTTCCTTTTAATCCTCCTCTTCTTCTTCTCCTCCTCCTCCTCTTCCTCATCCTCATCTTCCTCCTCCTTCTTCTCTCCATCTTCCTCCTCCTTCTTCTCTCCCTCTTCCTCCTCCTTCAGTGCCAAACCATCACTATTCTCTAACACCCCAAAATGACACCCCACAGTGCCAGAAACTGAGGTGGCACTCCCCTGATCCTCTGCAGGGAGTGCCTGGGGTGTGGGGCGGTGGGTGAGGGTGGTACAGAGGTGCCTTGGGGTGGATGGCACTGTCTCCTGCTGGGGGAAGTGCCGAGTGCCAAACAGTGCCACTACAGTCTCCCCCAGCTCCTCCATGGCCTCCCCCAGGGGTGCCACTGCCTCCTGAGGGCCGGGGTATGGTGCTGTGCTACCCTGGGGGGGTGTTGGGGGGGTTAAGTGTGTTTTTACCACCTCTTCTTCTTCTTTTTGGTCTTCCTTCTTCTTGTCTTCTTCTTTCTCTTCCTCTTCTTTTTTTATCTTACTTTCCTCCTCCTCCTCTTCTTTTTCTGTCTCAATTTTGTCTTCCTCCTCCTCCTCTTCCTCTTCTTCCTCCTTTCCATGTCTGGGAGAGAGATAAATGTCTTCCTTCTCTTCTTCTTCCTTCCCTTCCTCCGTCATCTTTCCTTCACAGGGGAGCACAAGGGCATCCTGCAGGACTCCCGAGGGCGGCCTGCTATCCGTGCCGCCCCTGAGGACTCCCACCACATCCTGCATCCTCCCCTCCCCCTCCAGGACCCTCAGAACAGCCTGCTCGTAGATTGTGGCCGCAGATATCCTATTATTTGAAGGATCCCTGTCACTTTCATCCCCTGAGGAGGAAGAGGAGGAGGAGGAGGAGGACTGAAGGACACTGGGGGATCCTTCAGTGCCCTCCATGTCCAAATCCTTCACATCCTCCTCAGTGTAGCTGTAGCGCAGGATATCTAGGGAGTCCCGCGTCCTATCGTGTGCGTGTGGCTCGTCAGACGCACATAAACGCACACAGGAGTCCTCCGGTGTGCGCGCGTTGGTCTGGGGTGTGCTGGGGGGTGTCCTGGGGAGTGTATCCTCAGTAGGGGAGTCCTCGGGGTGTGTTAGGGGTGTCTCTGCGTCCTTCAGGGTGATTTTAAGATCCTTCTGTCCCTGAGGATCCTTTTCAGGGGTTTCAAGGACTTTTGAGGGTGTCTGAGTAGGTTTAGGGTCACTTAAGGGTGTTTTAGGGTCTTTTAAGGGTGTTCCAGTAGTTTTAGGGTCATTTAAGGGTGTTTTAGGGTCATATGAAGAGGTTTTAGTCTCAGATAAGGGTGTTTGACCAGGTTTGGGGTCGTTTGAGGGTGTTTTGGGATCATTTAAGGGTGTTTCAGTAGTTTTAGGGTCATTTAAGGGTGTGTGGGTAGTTTTAGGGTCCTTCTGAGTTCCTTTAGGGTCTATTTCAGGGATACTCAGGTCATCCCAGTCACCTGATGCTGCCCCTCGACTCTCTGACCCAAAATCTATCGACCCTTCAGAGGATGACCCCCTCCTGCTCCCTGTGGAGGAGGAGGAGGCGCTGCTGCTGCTCTCCCACTGGTCGGCTGGGGTGGTGGCGGTGGTGGTGGTGGCGGTGGGAAGAAATATGTCTTCAGTATATAGTTTGGCAAATCTTTTCTGTTTTTCCTGTTTTTTCTGTTTGTTTTCCTCCTCTTCTTCCTCCTCTTCCTTCTTCTTCTTCTTCTTCTTCCCTTGCGTGTCTTCCTCCTCTTCTTCCACCTCCTCCTCCTCCTCCTTTTCATAAATCTTAGCATACCTCCTCTTCTTAAACACCTCCTCCTCCTCCTCCTCCTCTAACGCCCCTCCTGGCCCCCCTCCTGCCCCCCCGCCAGCCCCCTCCATGCCACAAATGTCCTCCAGGCTGGCACTGTCCCCGGGGCCGTCCTCAGACAGGGTGGCACTGGCGCTGGCACTGGACAAGCTGGCACCGTCCTCTGATGCCATACTTAACCGTTGACAAAGGCTCTCTATCTCGTCACTCTGAAAGTAGGCATGTTGTGGTGTTGTTGGGGTGTTGTGGGGTGTTGTGGGGTGTTGTGGGGTGTTAAGGGGTGTGGGGAGGGGAGGGAGGTTGTGGGGTGGGGGAGCAGTGTTGTTTGTTTGTTTGTTTTTCTTCGTTTTTTTTTGGGGTGTGTTTTGTTGCTTTTTTACGGTTTTTGGTGTTTTGTGTTTCGATGTTGTTCTCTCTCTCTCTCTCTCTCTCTCTCTCTCTCTCTCTCTCATTCACCTTTCTCACAGTCAACCTCAATCAACAAAACTACTAATCATTTTCTTTACAAAGTTTTTTTTTTTTATCCCCTCAAATACAAAAATAAATTCAAAATAAACGACATTCATATTTTTTCCACTTCAAATATAAAAAAAAATCAATAATAAACACAAAAAAACAAATAAATAACTCAAAAACAAACATTTCTCACCTCAAATATAAAAAAAACAAACAAATAAAATAAAACAAATCAATTTTTTAACCCAAAACGTAGAAAAAAAACCAAATGACCTTCAAAAAAACTTCGCCGATCTGAGGTCAAACGAGGTCAAATTGGGGTCACGAGAGGTCACTGCCTTGACCTCTCTGCCACACTGGGAGCCGTGGTTAGTGCTGGCTTGGCATTAGTACACTATTACTACTACTACTACTACTACCACCACCACTTATATTTATACATTGAGTGCGTGTGCGTGTGTGCGTGTGTGTGTGTGTGTGTGTGACTGTACAATGTGTGTGTGTGGAATAAGCATAGATATAGATAGAGAAGAATAGAAGGTATATATTTTTTCTATTATTTTTTGGGTTTTTCGTTTTTTTGTTTTGTTTTCATGATTTTTGTCTTGTTTTTTCTTCCTTTTTTTGTCTTGTTTTGTTGTGGTTCTTTTCTTTATTCTGTTTTTTTTCCTCTTTTCTTTCTTTATTCTTTTTCTTTTCTATCTACATCAGAAAAACCTTCACTTCTTCTTCTCCTTCCTTCTTCTTCTTCTCCTTCTTCTTCCTCTTCTTCTTCTTCTTCCTCCTCCATTACATTATTGGGTTAGATGTAAGTTTCCACACAAACACACAAACAAACACACAAACACACATACAAACAGGTTAATTAAAGAGAAAAAAACACTATTATAATAACCTTTTTCACTATCCAATGCAATAACAACAATAACAATAACAATAATAATAATAATAATAATAATAATAATAATAATAAACTGAATAAATGACATGATTTCTACATTATTATCATTACTATTATCATTATTATCATTATTATTATCATTATCATTAAACTCAGTGCAATCTATACTAAATAACCCCCCAAAACGCACACACACACACGCACACACACGCACACGCACACGCAAACTCACACTAAATTCCATAGGCAGCTTCGGTGGTGACTGTGGTGGTTGCGGTGGTGGTGGTGGTGGTGGTTGCGGTGTCCTATTTTCATGTCCCGGGACAGATTGGGATGTTTCACTAACTTTTGGGACCAATTTTTCCCCATTAATTCTTTCCAAGTCTGCTGGGGCGATTGGGACATACCCGGTGTGTCCCACGGTGGTGTTGTGGTGTTGCGTGGTGTCCCCAGCCTTGCACGGGACATAGTTAAGCTTGTACGCGTCGCTGGTGGTGGTGGTGGTGGTGCGCTGGGGTCTGTGGTACGGTGGTGGTGTGGTGGTGGTGGCGGTGGTGGTGTCCCAATCCGGCCCTGTGGTGTCGATCTCCGAAGGTGTGATCTTGGTGATGTCCGAATCCAGTTTGGTGTTGAGTTTTGGTGTTTTTTGAGGTGTTTCTGCTTTTTCTGGTGTTATATGTCCTGTTTTTACGTCCGTTTTTAATTTTTCATCACCCGTTTTCTTTGAAGTGTCCGTTTTTGCCGTTTTCTGTTGCGTTTCTGAATTTTCCTCCATGTCCACCTCCACTAGAGTTTCCCTTTCAGTTTCCTCACCCTCCGTTTTCTTTCTCATGTCCATTTTTGGTGTTCCAATCTCCGTTTTCTGTTGAATTTCTTGCTTTCCTTTAGTTTCCCCTTTGAATTTCCCTCCTTCCGTTTTCTTTCCCTGTCCCAAAGGCTTCTGGGACACTTTTGGGACACCAGGTTCACTCTGCACGGGGACACACGGGACATAATTAATCCTGATATCCTTCTTCCTTCCTTCCTTCACTGCAGCATCCTTCTCTGGGACATCTCGGGACATTGGGACATCGTGGGACACTGGGACATGTGGGATATAGTGCACCTTCACATCCTTAGGCTTAGCTCCAGTGTCCTTAGCGTCCTTTTCTGCAGTTCCTTCTATTGGGACATTCTTAGTATCCTTAGGGATGTCCCGGGGGATGTCCCGATGGGTGTCCTTGGGTGTAGGGGGGCGTTTCATGATGTAAGGGGACACTGCTGGGACATATGGCTTGGGATCCTTCTTTGGGACACCGGGGGATCCTTTCGATGTCCCACTGGTATCCTTCACCCCTCTGACGTCCTTATAAGGTGAAGGATGCGCTTCCTCCCATGTTAGTATTGGGACATGTGGGACGTAGTGTACTTTGGGTGTCCTTTCCTCCTTAGGGGTGTCCTTGGGAGGGTCCTCAGCCTCCCTGGTGTCCTTAGCGTCCTTTTTGATGTCCTTTGATGTCCTACGAAGCACTAGTGGCTTTGGGGACACTGGGACATGCGGGACATATTGAACTGCTGTGCCCTTTGGAGTATCCTTCAGTGGGATGTCCTTGGGAGTATCCTTGGAAGGTGGTTTGGTGTCCTTGGAGTCCTTAGCGTCCTTTACAGCTTCCTGGGACACTGGGACATGCGGGACATATTGAACTTTTGTGTCCTTTGGAGTATCCTTCTGTGGGATGTCCTTGGGAGTATCCTTCGAGGGTGGTTTGGTGTCCTTGGAGTCCTTAACATCCTTCACTGTTTCTTGGGACACTGGGACATGCGGGACATATTGAACTGGACTGGAGTGCCCTTTGGAGTATCCTTCTGTGGGAGGTCCTTGGGAGCATCCTTCGAAGGTGGTTTGGTGTCCTTGGAGTCCTTAGCGTCCTTTACAGCTTCTTGGGACACTGGGACATGCGGGACATACTGAACTGGAGTGCCCTTTGGAGTATCCTTCAGTGGGATGTCCTTGGGAGTATCCTTCGAGGGTGGTTTGGTGTCCTTGGTGTCCTTAGCGTCCTTCACGGCCTCTTGGGACACTGGGACATGTGGGACATATTGAACTTTTGTGTCCTTTGGCGTATCCTTCAGTGGGATGTCCTTGGGAGTATCCTTGGGAGGTGGTTTGGTGTCCTTGGTGTCCTTAGCATCCTTCACGGCCTCTTGGGACACTGGGACATGTGGGACATATTGAACTGGGGCGTCCTTTGGCGTATCCTTCAGTGGGATGTCCTTGGGAGTATCCTTGGAAGGTGGTTTTGTGTCCTTGGAGTCCTTGACATCCTTCACTGCCTCTTGGGACACTGGGACATGTGGGACATATTGAACTGGGGTGTCCTTCGGCTTATCCTTCAGTGGGGTGTCCTTGGGAGTATCCTTCGAAGGTGGTTTGATGTCCTTGGAGTCCTTAACATCCTTTATAGCTTCCTGGGACACTGGGACATGTGGAACATATTGAACTTTTGTGTCCTTTGGAGTATCCTTCAGTGGGGTGTCCTTGGGAGTATCCTTGGAGGGTGGTTTGGTGTCCTTGGAGTCCTTAGCGTCCTTTATAGCTTCTTGAGACACTGGGACATGCGGGACATAGTTAATCTTCACGTCCTTACTTTTCTTGGGCTTTGCTCCAGTTGTATCCTTGGGGGAGTCCTTAGGAATGTCCTTTGGGATATCCTGCAATCCTCCCATGTCCTTTTCTGCACTGGGACTTGGTACATCTTCCTGGGACACTGGGACATGCGGGACATATCCTATTTTACTTTCCCTACCCTTCTTGTGTCCCAAATCCTGATGTCCCACGGGTCTGCCCTCCCCTGGGACATCCCGCACATCCCCAGGGGCGTGTGGGACGTAGTGGACATCAACAGAGGTCTGGGCGTGTGACATTGAGCTTGGGACATCCCTTGGGACATCCTCAGGGACATGGGACACATAGCCCAGTCCCTCGGCATCAATTGGGACATGTGGGACGTAGTGAATCTTCATCTCTGACTTCCCGTTTTCTATGAATCCTACGTTTTCTCTATCCCTGATCTCGGTGACCCCCCCTATCTTGACCTGCTTGAGGGAGGCTGTCTTGACCTGCCGCGACCTGACCTCCGCAGGGTCACACAGGACATCGGCATCCTTCTCCTCTGCAGGATACTCAGAAGGGGCACTGGGATCCTTCTCTACACCCTTCCCTTCTGCAGGATATTCAGTACAGGGACTAGGATCCTTTCCAGTGACTTTCTCCTCGGTAGGACACTTGGGAGGGGTTTTAGGATCCTCTTCTCCAGCAGGACTCTTCAGTGGGACACCAGAATCCTTCCCTATGGCCTCCTGTGACCTCAAATGACCTGTCCTCCCTTCAGAGTCCTTCCTCATGGCTGGAGTGAGATATACTGTCCTAATCACCTCCTCCTTGACCTCCTGTGTGTCCTTTACCTCTGGGACATCACCCCCTGGGACGCCGATCCTTACCTGGGCTCTCTTGGGGAGGAACTGCAGGTGGTCCATGGGCGGGACGTGGGGTTTGGGGGGTTCGTTGACGCGGGACGGCTTTCTAGGGGCCTTCGGGGGCGGTTCGTCCTGGGGGTGGGTGGGGGGGGTGTCCCAAAGGCGGTCCAGGTCTATTGTGTCCTGTCTGAGGGTCCTTTTCACGGGGCGGACGGTTTCTTCTATTCCTGTCCCGTCTGTGGTTCGTTCTGGTGTCCCTTGTGGTTCTGTGTGGTCCGTTGTGGTGCCAGTGTCCCAGGGGTGTCCCAAAATGGTGGTGGTGGTGGTGGTGGTGGTGGTTTGTTGGGTTAGTTCTTGAATATTTTGTGTTGTTATTTTGTCTTCTTCTTCTCTTCTTCCTGTCTTCTTCCTTTTCTTTCTTCTTCCTGTTCTTCTTCTTCTTCTTCTTCTTTTTTCTTCCTGTGTTCTTGTTCTTCTTCTTCTTTTTTCTTCCTGTGTTCTTCTTCCTCCTCTTCTTTTTTTCGTGTGTTTCAATTCTTTCATCAACTTTCCTTCTCTTCCTCTCTTCCTTTGCCTCTTCACTTTCTTCCACCAGTTTATCATTTTTGTCTTCCACCTCCTCCTCTTCCTCTTTCCTCTTCTCTCCCTTCCTTTCCTCCTTCTCCTTAATCTCTTCCACCTCCTCCAGTTCCTCCTTCCTCTTCTCTCCCTTCCTTTCCTCCACCTCCTTAACCTCTTCCTCTATCCTCTTCTCTCCCTTCCTTTCCTCCACCTCCTCCTCTTCCTCCTTCCCTAAATCATTCAAACTACGAAGGGAGGAGTCCTTTGACCTCATTTGAAGACACAGGGGGGACACACCAGGGCCGTCCTCCGCCCCAGAGTCCCCCAGTGTCCCAGTCACCGTCACGGCCACCCCATACCTGTCCACCACTGCCAAGGACTCCTGAATATCGTAATAGGACAACGCCTCGGACACTCTATCGCTCTCCTCAACTGTGGTGGAGAACATGTACCCCTGCGGAAGAGCGGAGAGCGTGGTGCGGAGGTCACTCTGGGGGTCAAGGTCGCTCAGGTCGCTTGGTGTGGCACTGGACGGCACTGAGGGGGCGGGAGGTGTCAAGGGGGCCATGTGTGAAGCCTCGAATCCCAGTGGTAAGCCGTCTGTGTGTGTGTCGGAGTGTGTGTCAGTGTGTGCGTCGGGGGTGCCAGTGACGGCCTCCACGGTGGTGACAAGGGCGTGGCAGGACTCCTCGGGCATCTGCAGGACTTCAGTGAGGCAAGCAAATCTCTGAACGCGTGTCTCCTCCTCCGCGGTCATCTCCACCACCTCCACGCTGGGCACCTCCACTTCTAAGGATGCTGTGGAGACCTTCCGCCCCTTGATGACTCCTAGGGCTTCCCAGGACGTGGATGAAGGGCTTACAGTGTCCCTGGCGTCCTTAGAAACCACTGTGGGATCTATGGCATCCTTAAAACTAGCTACCATTTCCTCTTTCTTCTCTTCCTTCACATCCTTCATCTCCACATCCTCCACAGGGCCGACCAGCACCACCCGGGAGGTCGCCACGCCCCTGGCCAGCCCCGGGGAGGTGGTGGCAGGGACCTCAGACTCCACAGCAAAGGCGGTGGGTGGTGTGGCGTCCTCCTCCACCACCACCACTGCCTCCCGTGTGGTTAAATCGATTTCTTGGGATGCTGTTGATATCTTCCTCTCCACCTCCTCCACAGTACCGCCAGGTGGAGAGGCCCCTGCGCCATCGAACACCTCCATGACCTGGCTAACCACCACCTGGGCACTCCACCTCCTCCCCGGCAGAGTGGAGGAGCCCACCTGACCTGCTGTGGCGAAGGAAGGGGTCACATCACCCACCACAAAATCTTCCACAGTCTCCCCTTGAATTGGCTCATTTTCTACGGACGCCATTGAGATTTTGCGCTCCGGTGTGGCACTGTCCGACCCCTCCAGCGTGCCAGGGAGAGGTGGGAGGGAGGGAGAGGTGAGAGAGGGAGAGGAGAGAGTGTTTCCTGACCCCAGTAACACCTCTGTCTTGCTTCTGACGTTTTGACACCTCACCACGTTTTCTTCGATTAGACACTCGATTTCTGCGTCTTCTTCTGCAGGGGGAGGCTGGGGGGGGGCTGGGGGGCTGACGAAGGCTTGGGAGGAGGCTGGGAGAGTTACTGGGAGAGGCTGGGAGGGTGGGAAGGTTACTGTAAGAGGCTGGGAGGCAGGGAAGGATGTTATGAGAGGCTGGGATGCTGGGAAGGATGCTGGGAGAGACTGAGAGGAGAGAGGATAAGCAAAGTGGTTTATATCCTCAAAAACTCCATCCGAATCTGAATCCGAGACGTCGAAACCGGATGGAGGAAATCCACGTCCCATCCGCCTCATCCGCCAGTCGTCCACCTGATACGTCACCTCCACCAGCGATCCACTCTCCATGTCCGCAGCCTCCACTACCTCCATGTGGGGTGATGTGTCCTCCGCGCTGTCCTCCTCCCCGCGGTCATCCACATACACCTCATCCACATCATCGAAACGAACCGCCTTCTTTGTGTGGATCTTCTGTGGTTCTGTGGCTCCACTTTGGGTCAGTCTAGGAGGTGGTTGCGTTGTGGTGGTTTGTGGTGGTGTTTGAGAGTGCATGGTGGAGCGAGGTGGCCGTGGTGGTGGTGGAAGGGTGAACGGTGCGGTACTCCACTCCTCCACCCCAGCAGGCAGCATTGGCATGGTGGAATGAGGTGGTAAAGCAGGGAGGGTGTCTACTTCCTCCTCCTCCTCCACCTCCTGGGTCTCCTTCACCACCACGTTATGTTTCCGCAAAAAGTCCACCATGGAGGCAGAGAGTCCACCAGCGGAGTGGCTCACAAGGGGCGGAGGGGAGTGCTCTTCCACCTCCTCCACCCACTCACCCATAGGCCCCCCCATGGCGGAGATCCACGGGGAGAACGCACCCACACCAACACTAGAATCCCGCGACAACATAACTATTTCACCCCCTTTGGCAGGTGGCAGGGGGGCGACCTCCCCTGGGCGGCCCCCTGGGGAGTCGTAGGGGTGACGCGCATCCCCTGCCAAGTCCCCGGTGGTGCCCGAGTGAGGGTTTGAGTGAGAGGTGAGAGAGAGTGTTGAAGGGTTGCCACAGAGAGCAGTGTTCATCGCCTGAGAGGAAATGTGCATCTGTAAACACTCGAGATGGAAGGAAAGCTGTACACACACAAACAAACGGACGGACAAACAAACGGACGGACAGACGGACAGACAGACAGACACAAGTGCGGGTGTTCCTTGCTTCATACGAGTGTTTTTTTTTGCTCATTTTTCTTGCGTTTTTTGATTGAGTTGGTTTGAAAACATTTGAGGTTTTGGCGTATGAAGCAAAGAAACAAGGAAGGAAGGAAGGAAGGAAGGGAGAGAAGGAAGGAAGGGAGATAAGGGAGATAAGGAAGGAAGGGAGAGAAGGAAGGAAGGGAGACAGAGAAAGACAAGAACCCAATATATTCTGTTTGTGGTATACCGAACAGAGGCCAAAACAAACACACAAACAAACACACCCACACACAAACACACCCAAACACACACTTACCTCAAAATCCACACAATCCACACCCAAAGACGACTCCTTCTCCTGCTGCTGCTCCCGATCCACCTCCACCTCTTCCACCTCCTCCTCCTCCTCCAGGGCATCCCCAAGGGCCTCCACTGACCCGGGCTGGGATATTAATGTCACTCGAACAGCCCTTTGAGGTTCGGGAAGTCGGTTTTCAGAGGACGCCACAAGAGTCATCCGCTGCACCACTTCAGAGGAATGTATAGACACCCGCTGGGGGCCGACGGGTGAGGGGGCTTGGGCGTGGGTGTCCCTGAGTGTCCGTGTGTCATCGTGGACCGCGGCGGTGGTGGTGGTGGTGGCGGTGATGCGTGGTGGTGGTGGTGGTGGTGTGGTATGCTCCCCAGGGTGTCCTTTGGCGAATTCCACCTCCCCCACGTGGATTTCCTGGATGGTGAATTCTATGGGGTTTGCCGCAGGGGGGGGTGGGGGTTCCTCAGGGGGGGATTGGGGTTCTGCAGGGGTTTTGGGGGTTTCAGGGGTGTGTGGTGTGGGTTCTTGTGTTTCCCTGGGGAGTATGGGTGGGTGGGGTGCGGCGGTGCTAGCTGGGGTGATGGGTGAGGCTGCGGGTGACTGTGGTGGTGAGTGTGGTGGTGACTGTGGTGGTGAGTGGTCCGAATCACCACCACCACCACCACCACCACCACCACCACTACTACTACCACTGGCCTCACTCATAACCTCCTCTAACTCAGCTATCATGGCCTGCAGCTCCTCCACCGGTAACTCCACCCCACTCCGCCCTGCTCCACCACCTGCGGCCTTCCCTGGGGCACCATCCACC
>JAHFWG010000460.1:4846-15192 GCA_020233015.1 Callinectes sapidus | reverse complement strand
AAAAAACGAAAAGAAAAAAAAGGAAATAATAAATAAAACAAAACCAAAACAATAACAATTAAAAACAAAACAAAATAAATAAATAAATAAAAACACATAAAAAAACACAATAAACTCAACACCTTACCGTCTCAGTGATCTTAGTGGTGATGACTTTGGTGGTGAGGGTGGTGGTGGCGTCCTTGGAGGTGATGGTGGTGGTGGAGGACCTCACCACCTCACCACCACCACCACCACCACCACCACTTGCCTCCACTGGGACGGTCACCTTATGAATGTCAATACCACACGCTGACAGCTGCGGAGGAGGAGGAGGAGGAGGAGGAGGAGGAGGAGGAGGAGGAGGAGGAAGGAAGGAAGGAAGGAATGAGGAAGAGGAGGAAAAATAGTAAAAATAATTTAAAATATGTACAAAATATGCCACTAAAATTACAAAAAATGAATAAAAACATCCAAAAAACAATAAAAAACTAAAAAAAACACCCTTCAAAACTACCCCTACCCCTACAAACACCCCCTGCCCCCCCTGCCGCCCCTCACCCTGTCTCAGCATCAACAAAACAAATAAATAAATAATAAAAAGAACACTTAAAACACACACAAAAATTTTAAAAAACAAGAAAAAACAAAATAAAACACCCTTAAAATCTACCCCTACCCTTACAAACACCCCCAACCCCTCCCCACACCCCTGCCACACCCCCTGCTGCCCCCCTACACCCCCCTGCCACCCTGCCCCCCCACACCCTCCCTGCCCCCCGTGCCGCCCCTCACCCTGGCAGTCTGAACATCCACAATACTACCAATACCCCTAAAAAATTCTAAAAAACCTTAAAACCCCCTTAAAAATACCTCAAAAATTAAGAAACACACACAAAAAAGTAAATAAATAAAAGAAAATTAAAAAAAAACACTTAAAAACTACCCCTACACTGCCCCCCCTAACCTAACCTAACCCCCTTCACCCCCCACACCCCCCCACACCCCCCGCCCCTCACCCTGGCAGTCTGGGCCTCCACAATGCTGGCGATGAGGTCCAGCCTGTCCTGCACATCCTCCAGCTGGGCGTGGAGGGCGGAGTGGGCGGAGCTGTCCTCGGGGATGTGGATCAGCACCTTCCCACTCACCTCCTGCACCGCATCAAACCGCCGCTGCTGCACCTCCATCTCCGCCTCAAGCACCTATGGGGGGGGGGGGAGGTTAGGTTAGGTTAGGTTAGGTCTCAAAATTGCACCCCATAACACCCCCATAGCCCAGTAACACCTCACAAATACCCACCTCAACACCCCACAACCCCCAGCCCCCCCACAACCCCCCAAAAACCCCCATAACACCCCACACCTCACAGTACCTGGCCCCCACAACCCCCAAAACCCCCCCATACCTGTACATAAGAGGCATATGACCCCCCACAACCCCCCCAAAAACCCCCAAACCCTCCCCCCAAAGCCACCCCACAACACACCCAAAACTACCCCCAAAACACCCCTAAACATCCCAAAACACCCAAAACACCCAAAACACCTCACAACCCCCAAAAACCACCCCCCCAGCCCCCCATCACCCCATAGTATACCTGTAGATATGAGGCATGTCTGAGCACCCCACAACACCCCACAAAACCCCCCACAAAACCCCACCAAAACACCCAAAACACCCCAAAACTACCCCTAAACACACCCAAAAACACCCTAAAACCACCCCAAAAACCACCCCACAACACCCCCAAACTACCAAAAACACCCCTAAAAACACCCCAAAATCACCCCACCAAAATACCCCCAAAAACCACCAAACCCCCCCAAAAACCACCCCACAACACCCCAAAAAACACCCCACAACCCCCAAAAACACCCCTAAACACCCAAAACACCCCCCCATCACCCCACACACCCCCCCATCACCCCAACACCCCCCCATCACCCCAGTACCTGTAGATAGGAGGCGTGTCTGAGCACCCGCCCCTCCTCAGTGGCTGGGTCTGTCTCGAAACCCCTCAGGTCTCTCTCCTTCACCGCCAGCCACCCCCCCAGCGCGGCCACCTCCTCCTCGAAGCGCGGCCAGTGGTGGGACAGCGTCTGTGGGGGGGCAAGGGGGGGCAGAGGGGTTTAGAAGGTTTTTTTTAGGGTTTTTGAAGGTTTTTTTTAATGGGTTTAGTTTTTTAATTTTTTTTTTAAGGTTTTTTTTTAAGTTTGGGGGATTTTTTTTAGTTTTTTGAAGGAGTTTATATGAGGGGTTTATATGAGGGGTTTAGAGGGGTTTTTTAAGGTTTTTGAAGGGGTTAATATGTTTTTTTTAAGGATTTTTAAGTTTTGGGGGGGTAGAGGTTAAGTTTGAAGGGGGAGGGTAAGTTTTTAAAGTTTTTTTAGGAAGTTTATATGATTTTTAAGGGTTTTTTAGGATTTTTTAGGGTTTTTAAAGTTTTCAGGGGGTTTATATATTTTTTAAGGGTTTTTACGGTTTCTTTAGGGTTTTTAAAATTTGTTTTTTTAAGGTTTTTAGATAGTCTATATGATTTTTTTTTAGTTTTTAGGGTTGTTTTAGGGTTTTGGGGCCTTTAAGAGCTTTATGGGAGAACATTTTAGGGTTTTTAGATTTTTCAAGGGTTTAAGGAGAATATCTTAAAGTTTTCAAGGTTCAAAGGAACATTTAAGAGTTTTCAAGCTTTTAAAGAATTTTAAGGCAATATTTCATAGTTTAAGGGCACATTTTGGCATTTTTAAGGGTTTTTAAGTATTGAAAGAAACAATTTAACATCTTTTCTACTTTTTTAGGGTTTAAGGGAAAATTTTGAGGATTGTTAAGGGTTCTTTTTAGGGGTTTTTAAAGATTGAAAGGAACATTTTAGGGTTTTTCTACTTTTTTAGGGTTTAAGGGAAGATTTTCAAGTTTAAGGGTCTTTTTTTAGGGGTTTTAGGGTTTTTAAAGATTGAAAGAAACAATTTAACATCATTTCTACTTTTTTAGGGTTTAAGGGAAGATTATCAGATTTAAGGGTCATTTTTAGGGTTTTTAAGGGGAGATTTCAGGTTTTAAGGGTCATTTTTAGGGATTTAAGGGTTTTTAAAGATTGAAAGAAACAATTTAACACCTTTTCTACTTTTTTAGGGTTATTAAGATTATCAGATTTAAGGGTCATTTTTAGGGTTTTGGGGAAGATTATCAGATTTAAGGGTCATTTTTAGGGATTTAAGGGGGGATTACCTGCAGCGTTGACCACCGCGACTCAGTCCAGCGGCAGATGTGAGCCCAGCGCTCCCCCAGGGCATTGAGCTCGTCCTCCAGCGATGAGTAGGCTGCAACATCAACATTTATATAGGATCCAGTACTATATAAACAGGATCCACTACTATATTAAGGGGTTCCAGTAGTGTATAAGGGGTTTTAGTAGTATATAAGAGGTTTTAGTAGTATATAAGAGGTTTTAGTAGCTTATAAGAGGTTCCAGTACTATATAACAGGATCCAGTACTATATTAAGAGGTTCCAGTACTATATAAGGGGTTTTAGTAGTATATAAAGGTTTCTAGTAATATATAAAGGGGTTCTAGTATAATTTAAGGGGTTCTAGTGTTATTTCATTGGTTTCAGTAGTATATAAGGTGTTCCAGTACTATATAAGAGGTTTTAGTATTATATAAGAGGTTTTAGTAGTATATTAAGGGGTTTTAATGCTATATGAAGGCTTCTGGTAGTATATATAGAGGTTCTAGTATAATTTAAGGGGTTCCAGTAGTATATAACAGGATCCAGTACTATATTAAGAGGTTCCAGTACTATATTAAGGGTTTTAGTAGTATTTAAGAGGTTCCAATAGTATATTAAGGGGTTTTAGTACTATATTAAGGGGTTTTAGTAGTATATAAGGGGTTTTAGTATTATTTAAGGGGTTTTAGTGCTATATAAGAGGTTCTGGTAGTATATAAAGGGGTTCTAGTATAATTTAAGGGGTTCCAGTAGTATATAACAGGATCCAGTACTATATTAAGGGGTTCCAGTAGTATATAAGAGGTTTTAGTAGTATATAAGAAGTTTTAGTAGTATATTAAGGGGTTCCAGTACTATATAAGAGGTTTTAGTAGTATATTAAGGGGTTCTAATGCTATATAAGAAGTTCTAGTAATATATATAGGGATTCTAGTATAATTTAAGGGGTTCTAGTATTATTTAAGGGGTTCCAGTGCTATATAAGGGGTTCTGGTATTATTATTATTTATTTCTAAGCCATTCTAGTGTATTTTAAAAGTTCCAATACTATTTCTAAGGCATTTTTCCATATCATAAAGGTTTCAACACCATTAAAAACATTCCAACACCATTAAAAACATCCCAACACCATTAAAAACATTCCCAACACCATCAAAAACATCCCAACACCATAAAAACATCCCAACACCATTAAAACACCTCAACACCATTAAAAACATTCCGAACACCATTAAAAACACCACAACACCACTAAAAACACCCCAACACCATTAAAAACATCCCAAACACCACTAAAAACACCCGAACACCATTAAAAACACCACAACACCACTTAAAACGTCCCAACACCACTTAAAAACATCCCAACACCACTTAAAGGGAATCCAACACCACTTAGAGGATCCAACACCACTTAGAGGATCCAACACCACTTAAAGAGGATCCAACACCACTTCTTCCGCCCGCTCCACCTACCCGAGTCGTTGTTGGCCTCATCCACCACCACCACCATGTTAGAGAGGGAGTTAATGTTGCTCTGCTCCGCCTCCAGGTCCTGCTGTAGCTCCTGGTGGGCGGCGACCTGCTGGTGGAGGGCGGAGGTGGTGGGGCCGACCTGCGGAGTGGAAGGGGGGTTAGGTTAGGTGGAGTAAGGGTGGAATTTGGGGTTTTGGGGTTTTTTTTAGGGTTTTTTTGGGTTTTTTTTAGGTTTTTTTAGTTTTGGGGTTTTTCAAGTTTTTTTTAAGTTTTAGGGTTTTTTTAAGTTTTGGGGTTTTTCAAGGTTTTTTAAGTTTTGGGGTTTTTCAAGGTTTTTTTTTTAAGTTTTGGGGTTCTTCAAGTTTTTTTTTAAGTTTTGGGGTTTTTCAAGGTTTTTTAAGTTTTGGGGTTTTTCAAGGTTTTTTTAAGTTTTGGGGTTTTTCAAGGTTTTTTAAGTTTTGGGGTTTTTCAAGGTTTTTTAAGTTTTGGGGTTTTTCAAGGTTTTTTAAGTTTTGGGGTTTTTCAAGGTTTTTTTAAGTTTTAGGGTTTTTCAAGGGTTTTTTTTAATTTTGGGGTTTTTCAAGTTTTTTTAAGTTTTGGGGTTTTTCAAGTTTTTTTTTTAATTTTGGGGGGGTTTTAAAGTTCAGAACACACAACAGAAACTCAAAAACACCCAAAATATGAAAAAAACACTCAAAAACACACACACGCACACACACATACACCTCGTTCATATTACCAACCCCAAAAAACACAAAAAAGGATTCAAAACACACACAAAACAGCAAAAAAAACACTCAAACATCCTCAAAAAACAGCTAAACACCCTCAAACACACTCAAACACACTCAAAAACACACTCAAACACCGACAAACGCACACACACACACCTCGTTCATATTACCAATCCTAAAAAACACAAAAAACAATTCAAAACACACACAAAACAGCAAAAAAACACTCAAAACACCCACAAAAACACCAAAAACACCCCCAAACAAAAAACACACTCAAAAACGCACACACACACCTCGTTCATATTACCAACCCCCAAAAAACACAAAAAAGCAAAGAAAACACTCAAAAATCCTCAAAAAACACCAAAAACACCCCAAGAAAACACTCAAAAATCCTCAAAAAACACCAAAAACACCCCCAAACAAAAAACACACTCAAAAACACACAAACGCACACACCTGGTTCATATTAGCAACCCCAAAAAACACAAAAAACGATTCAAAACACACACAAAAAAGCAAAAAAACACTCAAAACACCCACAAAAACACCAAAAACACCCCCAAACAAAAAACACACTCAAAAACGCACACACCTCGTTCATATTAGCAATGCGATCTTCCGTCTGCGTGAGCCAGCGTTTGAGTGCCTCCAGCTGGGTCTCCTGGAGTGCCATAAGGGTGTGGTGAAGCCTAGCCTGGCGCTCCATGGCCCTCAAACGCAGCTCCTCCCAGCGTGTGTTCAGCAGCTTCATTTGTACCCTCACCTCCTCCTCCTCCTCCTCCTCCATCACCCCCTCCCGCAGCAGCCTGGACCCCTCCCCCAGTACCTCCCCTATCCCCCCCTGCCGTGCGGTCAGGTCCAGCATCAGCTCCTGTGGGGGGAGATTGGGGAGGTTAGGTTAGGTTAGGTTAGGTTAGGTGGGGAGTGAAATATTGGTAAAAAATTGATAAAAATGTAATATGTTAAAGAGAAAGCTGGAAATAAACTGAAATGCAAAGGAAATGAATGAAAAATGCAGAAATATATGCACGAATACAGATAAACACAAAGAAATGGAAAAAATATGTAGAAAAATGCAAAAATAAACAATTGAAAACTAAAATAAACACAAACGTACACACAAACACACATTTAAGAGAAAAAAATGGAAAAAATTACAAAAAACAAAAAAACAATTGAAAATAAAAAAATAAAAACAAAAACTAAACAAAACACACAAACACACATTTAAGTAAACAGAAAATGGAAAAAAAAACTAAAAAACACAAAAAAACAATAAAAATTAAAAAAAAAACACAAAAAACCCTAAACAAAACACACAAACACAAAAAACACAAAAATAAAAAAAACAAAAATCAAACCCAAAAATATATAAAAAACTAAAAAAAAATAGAAAAAAATTACAAAAAAAACACACAAACAAAAAAAACACAAAACAAAACACACACAAAAAAAATCATAAAAAATACAAAAAAGACAGAAAACACAAAAACACAAAAACCAAAAAAAAATAGAAAAAACATAAAAAACAAAAATTACAAAAAAACACAAAAAACACAAAAAACACAAAACAAACACACACACACGCACACACACACACACACACACACCTCCAGATCATGAAACTGCTCCTTCACATCCTGGGTGGAGTCGGCAATGGGGGGCATAGCAGCCAGCCTATCCTCCGCCCCTAAGAGCCACGTCAGCACCTCCTCCAGCGTCCTCTGGTACCCCCCCAGGCCAATGCTCACCGTGGACAGCGGCCGACCCTTCCCAGACACCCCCAGGACGCCCTGCTGAGGATTTAGTGACGTTAGCTTAGGTTAGGTTAGGTTTTGGTGACGTTAAGTTAGGTTTGGTTAGGTTAGGTTAGGGTATATTACACACAGCCCCTCCCCAGCCCCCCCCTGGCCCCCCAACCCCCCAGACACCCCCCTGGTCCCCCAGAAACCTGCCCCCCCCAGCCCCCCCCCTCAAACACTCTCAAAACACTCAAGCATCCTAAAAAACACTCAAAATACAATCAAGCATCCTAAAAAGCACTCAAAACACACTCAAACACCCTAAAACACCTAAAAAACACTCAAAACACAAAAAATGAAACTCAAAACACACTCAAACACCCTAAAAAACACTCAAACACCCAAAAACACCTAAAAAACACTCAAAACATCCTAAATGAAACTCAAAACACACTCAAACACCCTAAAAACCACTCAAAACACACTCAAACACCCTAAAACACACTCAAACACCCTAAAACACCTAAAAAACACTCAAAACACCCTAAACAACCCTCAAAACACACTCAAACACCCTAAAACACCTATAAAACACTCAAAACACCCTAAACAACCCTCAAAACACACTGACCCACCCTCAAGTCCAAACAATACTACATAACGCCACATCACTTCACCCCCAGCCCACCCCAGCACCCCCCAGCCCCCCCCAGACCCCCCCAGCCCCAGGGTACCTCAGGGGAGAGAGCAGCAGCCCCAGTGGCCCCCTGCAGAGCCTCCACAGTGAAGGCGTCGTGGGGCAAGGCTTGGAAGAGGCACATTACGTACATCATTATGGATTTCTTGTCCGGGATTTGTGCGTTGACATCTGCAGAGGGAGAGAGAAAGGGAGAGAGGGAGAGAGAGGGAGAGGGAGAGAGAAAGGGAGAGAAAGGGAGAGAGAGAGAAAGGGAGAGAGGGAGAGAGGGAGAGAGGGTGTTTTAGGGTTATTCAGGCTTGATTGTACCCTTAAAAACTATTACTTTCCCTTAAAACATCCATTTATAACCCTTAACTTAAAAACTTGCATAAATCCCTAAAAACTTGCATAAATCCCTAAAAATCTACTTAAAATCCCTAAAAACCTACTTAAAATCCCTAAAAATCTACTTAAAATCCCTTAAAACAAAACCTCCCTTATTAAACTCCCTAAAACCATTAAAAATCCCTTACCAACCCTTAAAATCCCTAAAAACACCCTTAACACCCTTTAAAATACTGTAAAACATCCTGAAAACACCCCTAACCCCCTTAAAACCCTTAAAAATCTTAAAACCCCTAAAATCACCACCAAACTTCTTCAAACCCTTAAAAATCCTCTGAAAAGCTTAAAACAACCCTAAAACCACCCTAAAACCCACAAAAACCCTTAAAAAACCCTAGAAACATCCAAAAAAAACTAAAAACCCCTTCAAACCACCCTAAAACCCACAAAAACCCTTAAAAAACCCTAAAAACATACAAAAACACCCTAAAACCCACAAAAACCCTTAAAACCCCTTCAAACCACCCTAAAACCCACAAAAACCCTTAAAAAACCCTAAAAACATTAAAAAAAACCTTAAACTCCTTCAAACCACCCTAAAACCCACAAAAACCCTTAAAAAACCCTAAAAACATACAAAAACCCTTAAAATCCCTTCAAACCACCCTAAAACCCACAAAAACCCTTAAAAACCCTAAAAACATCCAAAAAACCCTTAAAAACCCTTCAAACCACCCTAAAACCCAAAAAAAACCTTAAAAACCCTTAAAACTCCTTCAAACCACCCTAAAACCCACAAAAACCCTTAAAACCCCTTCAAACCACCCTAAAACCCACAAAAACCCTTAAAAAACCTTAAAAAACCCTTAAAAAAAACTTAAAATCCCCTTAAAACCCACAAAAACCCCTTAAAACCCACAAAAACCCTTAAAAAAAACCCAAAAAACCTTAAAAACCCTTAAAACCCTTAAAACCCCCATACCTTCAGGATCCAATAGCCTCTCAATGCCCAGCTGGTCCTGAGCCACCCTGAAGGCGTGGTCCAGCCTGGCCAGGGGGTGCTTGCGGGCCACCACACTCCACTCAAAAGTCTGGGGACGGTGGGAGTGGAGGAGGGCGTTCAGGGCCAGACCGTCGGACCAGCTGGTGGTGAAGTTGTCAATCTCCACCCCTTGGTAGCCCTGGAAGTGATTAAGGGTCGTTTTAGGGTTGTTTTAGGGATTTTAGGGTCATTATGAGGTTTTAGAGTATTTTGGGGTGTTTTGGGGGGTTTTAGGGTGTTTTAAGGGTCATTTTTGGGGTGTTTAGGTTGTGAAATTGTCAATCTTCACTCCTTGGTAGCCCTGGAAGTGATTAAGGGTCATTTAAGGGTCATTTCAAAGGTTTTAGGGAGGTTTAGGGTGTTTTTGAGTGTTTTAGGGTCATTTTAGGGTTTTTTGGGGTGGTTTTAGGGTTTTTTTGGGGGGTTTATGTTGTGAAATTGTCAATCTTCACCCCTTGGTAGCCCTGGAAGAGATTAAGGGTCGTTTTAGGGTTGTTTTAAGGATTTTAGGGGGTTTGGTGTGTTTTTGAGTGTTTTAGGGTTATTTTAAGGTTTTTTAGGGGGATTTTTGGGGGTTTTGATGGTGAAATTGTTGATCTTCACTCCTTGGTAGCCCTGGAAGTGATTAAGGGTCGTTTTAGGGTCATTTTAGGGATTTTATGGTGGTTTTGGGTTTTTAGGGGGAGTTAAGAGGTGTTTTGGGGTGTTTTAGGGGTGTTTTAGGGTTTTTTGGGGTGTTTTTGGGAGGTTTTAAGGGGGTTTTGGGGAGTGAAATTGTCTATCTCCACCCCTTGGTAGCCCTGGAAGTGATTAAGGGCCGTTTAAGGGTCATTTCAAAGGTTTTAGGGAGGTTTAGAGGGTTTTAGGGTGTTTTTGGGGTGTTTTGGGGTGTTTTAGGGGGTTTTAGGGTTTTTTGGGGGGGTTTTGATGGTGAAATTGTCAATCTCCACTCCTTGGCAGCCCTGAAAGTGGTTAAGGGTTGGTTAAGGAGGGTTTTAGGGGATTTTAGGGTCATTTTAGGGTTTTTGGGGGTGTTTTGGGTGGGTTTAGAGGGGGTTTTGTTTGTTTGTTTTTTTCAGTTAGGCTAGGTTAGGTCTCTCTCTCTCTCTCTCTCTC
>JAHFWG010000256.1:129704-158180 GCA_020233015.1 Callinectes sapidus | reverse complement strand
CTTTTTTTCCCTTTTTTCTCTCTTTTTCTCTTCTTTTTCTTTTTCTTTCTCTCTCTGTTTCTTTTCTCTTTTTGTTACTTTCGTTTTACTTTCTCTCACTTTTTTCCCTTTTTTCTCTTTTTTCTCTCTTTTTCTCTCTTTTTTCTCTTTTTTTCTCTCTTTTTCTCTTTTTTTCTCTTTTTTTCTCTCTTTTCTCTCTTTTTTCTCTCTTTTTCTCTCTTTTTCTCACATTTTTCCCTAACTTTTCATTTTCCCTTCTATTCTCCCTCTCCCTCTCTCTCACAGCTACAAGAAATGAGTGAGGTGTGTGGCAGCCTGCAGCAGCACCAGGCGTCTCTGAGTGGTGAGATCATGGGTTTGGTGACCTCCCATCATGCCTCACTCCTGCAGCACACTCACCAAGCCACCTCCACCCTCCACTCCCTCCTTCTCTCCCACGACACTCACTCTAAGGTACCTGGGACGTTTGTATTGGTGACTTTTGGGGTGTTTCTTTATGTTGGTGATTTTTGGGGTGTTTCTTTATGTTGGTGACTTTTGGGGTGTTTCTTTATGTTTTCTATTTGTTTTCTATTTGTTTCTCTATTTTTTGTCAATATACTACTACTACTATTACTATGTTTTTTGTTTTCTTTTGTTTTTTCTTTAATTTTGTTGATTTTTGTGTTTTGAATGGTATTTTTACATATTTGCTACATTTTAACGTCATTTCTCATTTATTTATTCATTTTTACATACCATTCCTTTTTTTCCATTTTGTTTTTTTGTGTTTTCAGTGCTATTTTTACATATTTGCTATATTCTAACCTCACTTCTTATTTATTTATTCATTTTTACATACCATTCCTTCATTCATTTATTTATTTTGTGTATGTGTAGTTTTATTTATCACTTATTTATTGTATGTGGTTTTTATTTTGGTTTTATTTATTTTTTTATTTTTTTATTTTTCATTTATTTATTGTGTGTGGTTTTATTTTATTTATTGTTTTATTTTATTTATTTATTTTATTTTATTTATTGTGTGGTTTTATTTATTTATTTTTACTTTTTACTTTTCATTTATTTGTTGTGCGTGGTTTTTATTTTGGCTTTATTTTGTGTGTGTTTTTTTCATTTATTTATCATGTATGTATGTGTAGTTTTATTTATTTATTTATCATGTATATGTGTGGTTATCCCTATACAATTATCCGCGCAACCTAACCTAACCTAACCTAACCTTTCAGACCATAAACAACGACTTGGACACCATCATCGCCACACTGACCAACATGAAGCAAGGTGTGGGTGCGCTGACCTCCGCCACCCACCAGCAGGTCGCCGCGGCCCACCACACACTGTCCCAGGTGGAGGAGGAGGTGCAGGGGGCTGGCAGCAGGGTGGCGGCGGCGGTGGAGGAGGGTCGTGTCCGCAGTGCCTCCCTGTTAGAGTGCGTTACTGCTCAGATTTCAGGGATGCGCTCCAGTGTTGATGAGTGTGTTGGGGAGGTGAGTGCGTGTGTGTGTGTGTGTGTGTGCGTGTGTGTGTGTGTGTGTGTGTGTGTTTAGGTATTGGGGGCTTGCTACTGAGTTGATTTGTGTGTGTGTGTGTTATTTGAGTTAATCTTGCACTTTTTATGCTGATATGTTCTTTATTTATGTATTTATTTATTTATTTTATCATTATTATTATTTATTTATTTTTATTTACTTTTTGCTTTAAATGTGTGTGTTTAGAGATTAATTTTGACAAGTGTGAGTGTGTATCTTGTTATTCCAGTTAATCTTACACCATTTACACAGATACATCAATATTTCCCCCTTTTTCTTGTACTATTTCAATCTAAACTTATATCAACACAAATAATAACCCAAATAAACATTAAAATTCATCTCCGTACTGAAGAAATCATACCATAGAAGAAAAACCCACTATTACCCCCCCCTAACCTAACCTAATCTACCCCCCTCCCTCCCCCCCCACAGCTTGAAATGAGTATGCAGCGTTTGGGAGAGAAGCGCTGTGAAGTGGAGACATCTGTGGGGCACTACACAGCCCAAGCACAGCAGTCTATCCAGGCCTCAGCAGCACAGCACAAACAGCATGTCAGGGAGGTACAGAAGGCAATGGAGGCACACTTGAAGGATGCTGAGGAGGAGATTAAGGTGTGTACGTGTGTGTGTGTGTGTGTGTGTGTGTGTGTGTGTGTGTGTGTGTGTGTGTGTGTGCGTGTGTGTGTTTAGTTGTGCTGTATTTGGCGTGATATAATGTGGTGTGGTTCTGTTTTTTTGTTTCTGTTTTCATTTAATCTCTCTTTCTTTCCATTGTTATTATTTCTTTGGTTTAATTATGTGATGTGTTCATTTTTCTATTTATTTTCTATTTTGCCATTCTTTCCTTCTCATCATTGCATTAGGTTAGGTTCAATTATCTCACATTTCAACACTCCCATTTATAAAGCTGTTTTTTGTGCGTATATCCTTCTTTCCTTATCATCACTGAATATATTGTGTGTGTGTGTCCTTTCCTTATCATTGAGTTTATTGTGTGTATGTCCTTATTTCCTTATTGAATATCTATGTTTTGAATCTGTCCTTAAGCTATAGTCACTTACCTCATTTTCTTTACCCTTCAGGCTGGCGAGAAGACAATAAGTGACAGCCTAGCTAAGGAGGGCCAGACACTGCAGCAGGAGGCAGGGAGGCTGGGGAGGGTGCAGGAGGAGCTGGCAGGAAGGGTGCAGGCTGTGGAGGAGGGACTGAGGCAGCTCGGTGTTGATGTGGACACCTCCCAGCAAGCCCAGACGGAGATGGTGATGACTCTGTTCACTCAGGATATGCTGCAGGATAAACCCACTGGTATTTGTTGTGTTTATTTTGTGTTTTGTGTGGTGTTGATTGGTGTATCTGTGCAGTGGTGGTGGTGAAAATGCTACTCCTCTTCAGTACTGGGATGCATTTTTCACTTTGAGCTTTGGGGAGGAGATGGTTTTATTGAGAAACACTAAAATCTCTTCCCATTCCTTATTTTAGAGTAGCAAAGAGAAAGAAATACACTTTTTTATTGATAAACACTAAAATCTCTTCACATTAAGCTATTGCAATCTTTAGCTCTCTTTATCCTACTCACTTACTCTTCCTATTCCTTATTTTAGGGTTACGGGAGAAAGAAATACACTTTTTATCTCCCTCATTTTCACTTTCAGCTTTGGATAATACAGGATTTTATTGATAAACACCAAAATCTCGTTACCACATTTCACATTAAGCTTTTCCAATCTTACGTTCTCTTTATCCTACTCACTTACTCTTCCTATTCCTTAATTTAGAGTAACAGGGAGAAAGAAATACCCTTTTTTTACCTCCCTCTTCCTTCCATTCACCACCTCCTCCTCCTCCTCCTCCTCCTCCTTCAGGGCAAACACCAGTGCGTCGAGAGTATGTGTACCCCAGCAGCCTGCCAGCCACCTCGCCCCACCACAGACTCCTGCAGCGGTTCAGGGCGTCGCTCCTCTCCTCCTCCAAGATTCCATTGCCTTCCTTCACTGACGACTTGGAGGTATGGGGGTGTTCGTTTGGTTAGGTTAGGTTAGGTTGTTGTTACTGTTGTTATTTGTTGGTTTATTTGTTTATTTATTGATTTTTTGGGGGGGTCTTTGTTAGGTTATTTATTTGTTTATTGATTTTTAGGGGATTTTCATTTTAGGTTAGGTAAGTTTAAGTTGTTGTTATTGTTATTTATTGATTTTTTGGAGGTCTTGTTTATGTTGTTGTTGTTATTTATTTGTTTATTGATTTTAGGGGGTCTTCGTTAGGTTAGATAAGGTTTTTGTTACTGTTATTTATTTGTTTATTGATTTTTGGGGGGTCTCGGTTCCTCTTTCATCTTAATTCACATGTATCTTTCTCTCTCTCTCTCTCTCTCTCTCTCTCTTAAGGATGACCTCGGGGAGACCTCCACCACCTCCTCCACCTGCGACTCTCCACTGAAGCCCAAGGAAGATGTGGCAGAGGATAAAACTGATGTAAGAACTATCCCCACCCACCCACCCACCAACACACACACACACACACCCTTGTTACTTTTCACCTCATTCATTCATCTATACTTACCAAAAACAGGAAGAAAATGAGAAAAATGAAAAATACCACTAGTTTGCCAGTTCCCTTACACACATTAATAGCAATATAGCAACACTGACCCTAAAGAAAAAAGCCGCTGTTTGTACATAGTGAGCCAAGATGCGGGTAATATTTTGTTTAAGTTATTCTAAAAGACACAGATAAACCCTTAAAACGCTCCAATGAAAATATAAAGTGAGGAATAATGAAGTAATTAGGGATTTTTACAGTTTAATAGTGACAGTCAAACTATTTACTGTGTTTTGTTAGTGGGATTGGATAGATAAATAGATAGATAACTGACTAACTGACCTATTATCTCTCTCTCTCTCTCTCTCTCTCTCTCTCTCTCTCTCTCTCTCTCTCTCTCTCTCTCAGGATCAAGGATTTCTCGCTCCACGTCCCGCTTTGCAACGAGAGGACTCCGGCATTCCACTCTCTCGCTCCTCCTCTGTTTCCTCCATCTCAGAAAGCAAGGTTTGTTTGTTTGTTTGTGTGTTTATCTGTGTGTGTGTGTGTGTGTGTGTGTGTGTTATTGGGTGAAAAAATTGGTTTGGTTGAGTTTTTTTTCTTATTTTTGTTTTTTTGTTCTTTAATTTTTTTCGTGTTTTGTTTTGTTTTCTTTTTCTTGTGTTTTTTCCTTTCTTTTTCTCTCTTAGCTCCTTTTTTTTTCTTTTTGCTTTTTTTCTTTCCTTTTTTCCTTTTTTTCTTCCTTTTTCTCCTTACTACTACTACTACTACTACTACTACAACTACAACAACAACTACAACTTCCACCCACAGGAGAACAACCGCAGCAGCAGCAGCAGCAGAAACCACAGCAGCAGCAGCAGCAGCAGCAGCAGCAAGAAGAGAGAGATCAAACCCCCCGCTGTGTACAAATCTGCCAGCATGGAGAAACTTGCGCACACAACCACCACCACTACCTCCGAGGGGCGCACACGGAGGATATTAGGCGCACAGAACTGAGTGTGTGTGTGTGCGTATGTGTGTATGTGTGTTTTTTAAGTGTTTTTATTGTTTTTATATTTTTTTAGTGTGTATGTGTGTGTGTTTTTGTCTTAAGTTTGTTGCTATCTCATTCCTCTTGTGTATATATTATTATTTTGATGCATACGTACGTACAAACACACACACACACACGCTTGTTTTTGTGTTATTCTTCTTGTTTATTGCGTCTTTCTTCCTTTTTATTCATTTTTCTTCCTTTTTATTCATTTTTCATCATTACAAAGAGAGAGATCAGTATTCATCTCAACTCTCATCTTTTTTCATTCATTTTTACTTTCTTTTATCAATCTCTTTTATTTAAGATTCGTATTCAAAATCTAAGATGAATATACAATTTTTTTTAGTCAAAGCACTATTTCTTTTGCTAATAATAGTTAATGTGCTGTGTGTGTGTGTGTGTGTGTGTGTGTGTGTGTGTGTGTGTGTGTGTCTGTGTGTGTGTGTGTGTTTTATGTCCAAGCAGGTACATATCTATTCATTTTATCAATATTACTGTTTTTTTATTATTGTTTTTAGGATTAGTGAAGCTTTCCACAATGATCTTGAATCTGGTGAAGCATAGATTGCATTAATGTTAGCCACTTGCATGTATACAGTTTACTACAATAAGTTCAGTGTATTTCTTGGTTATATTCTACGTGTTCTTCCTCATTTTCTCCTTTTATTTCCTTTTCTTTATCTCTGTGCTGTTTTTCCTCCTCCTTTTCTTCTTTTTTCTTCCGTTTTTTCTTTCTTTCCTGTTTTTCCTCTTCCTTTTCTTCTTTTCTCTGTTACTTTTCTAATTACAGTTCATAGTATTAGTAGTTTACTATATTTCAGTCAAAAATTTGTCAGAATTATTATTTTTTGTTTCATTAGTATCATTTTTTTTATATTATACCTAATGTTTTTTGCTTCTATTTTTATTTTGATAGGAATACAAAGTGATATTTTTGGATGCATAATATTTTTTACACTAAGAATGATGGATTTGGTATAATTTTAAACTTTCTCTCTATAAACACCCTTAAAAACCATAATCTTCAACTAGAACCTTTAAGAAATAGTGATGGTAAGAGTGTGTGTCTGTATATGTGAGAGAGAGAGAGAGAGAGAGAGAGTTTAAAGTTGTACAATAAACAAGATGAAAAGTAGCATTTGTTTGTTTTGTATATGTGTGTGTTTGGGGTTAATTTTAAGTGTTTGAAGGGGCATTATGGGTAATCTAACACTACTACTACTACTACTTAGAAACACACACAACATAGAGAAGGTTACATAAAAAGTTAGGATTTTTATGCACAAATTTATTCTCTTCGTCTTTTTCTATTCACGAACACCTGTACTTATCAAAATTATATACAAAGAAGGGAGGGAAAGGGAGAGAGAAATCACAGCAGGGTGGGTAGGGTTGGCAGGGTAGTAGTATCAGCACAAAATAAATAAGATAACAGGTAATAGCTTGGCAGGGTGTTTTTATGTCAATTGAAGAAAAAAGAGAAATAACAGCAGGGTCTGGGAGGGGAGGAGAAATAAATACAGGGAAATTACAGGGAATAGCTTGGCAGGGTTTTTTTGTTAATAGAGGAAGAAAAAAAGGGTGAAAGGAAGAGAAATAACAGCAAAGAAGGGAGAAAGAAGAGAGAAGGTGAAGGGGAAGAAATGGGGAGATAAGGTTACAGGGGGGAGGGGAGGGGGGGGTGGTTATTGTGGCAGGGTGTTTTCATCAAAGTAACGGTTGAACTTTTTAGAGCCATATCTCTTGCGTGGGTCCTTCCTGCTGGTGGCGGGAGCAAGGTTCGGCACTAGACCTAAAAAATACAACAACAACAATTACAATCACAACAACTATTACAATCACAACAACAACTATTACAATCACAACAAAAACTATTACCACTTTTCTCTTCCTTATTTCACATTTTTTCTCTCTCAAACAGAACCTTTGAAAATATAGATAAAAGAACACCCCCTCTCCCTCTCCCTCCCTCTCTCTCTCTCTCACCTGCTTTCTGTGCCATGATGACGAGCCAGGTAATGCGCCGCTGCTGTTTGGCGCACAACCCAGTGAGGCGGCGCGGCAACACACTGCCGTCACTGCGCATGAACTGGGACAAGATGAGCACGTCCTGGGGGTGGGGTGAGGTGCGTTAGGTTAGGTTAGGTTAGGGGAAGAGGAGGAGAAAGGTGTAGTATTAGTTAGGTTAGGTTAGGTTTGGGAAGAGGAGGAGAAAGGTGTAGTATTAGTTAGGTTAGGTTAGGGGAGGAGGAGGAGGAGAAAGGTGTAGTATTAGTTAGGTGAGGTTAGGTTAGGTTAGAGGAGGAGGAGGAGAAAGGTGTAGTATTAGTTAGGTTAGGTTTGGGGAGGAGGAGGAGGAGGAGGTGTAGTATTAGTTAGTGTTTTGTGTGTTTGGTTTGAGAGAGACAGAGAAAGAGAGAGAGAGATGGTTAGGTTAGGTGCTGTCTGTGTGTCTGTCTGTCTCTCTCTCTCTGTCTGTTTTGGAGAGAGAATGATAGAGAGAGAGAGATTAGTGTGTTTAATCTCTCTCTTTCTCTCTCTCTTACCATTATTACTACATCAAAAGAACATTATCTCTCTTTCTCTCTCTCTCTCTCTTACTATTATTACTACATCAAAAAAATATGTCTCTCTCTCTCTCTCTCTCTCTCTCTCTCTCTCTCTCTCTCTCTCTCTCTCTCTCTCTCTCTCTCTCTCTCTCTCTCTCTCTTTCTCTCTCTCTGTGGTACTAACGGTGTGCTTGACGTCCAGGCCCAGGGCACAGAGAGGACACGCTTTCCCGCCCTCCCCGTCAGGTTGCGGCGGCAGCAGCAGTCGGCCAGTGTTGGGGGACGGCAGGTAATTCCCCCGCACTACGATGTTACCCCCAACCTCCTCCTCCTCCACCACGACTGTCAAAGTAGTAGTGGTGGTGGTTGTAGTAGTAGTAGTAGTAGTAGTAGTAATTTCTTATTTTTAAAAGGGAAAGAAAGGAAGAAGGAAAAGAAGAACAAGAAAAAGAAGAAAAGGAGAGGAATAGGAGGAGGAAGTAGAAAAGAAAATAAAGTAGAAAAATAAAGATGAAAAAAATGAAAAAGAAGAAAAGAAAAAGAGGAAGAAAGGAAAAAAGAAAAAGAGGAAGAAAGGAAAAAAAAAAAAAGAGGAAGAAAGGAAAAAAAGAAGAAAAGAAGCTACTGAACTTACTTTCTTTGAGGGACCTGGCATGGGAGGTGTGTAGGGGCCGGTGGAGGACAGCAGCAGCAGCAGCAGCAGCAGCAGTGGTGGCAGGGACGCCAGGGACAGCAATGTGTAGCCGTTGTGGGAGAATTTTGACTACTCTACCCAACATTCTCTCTCTCTCTCTCTCTCTCTCTCTCTCTCTCTCTCTCTCTCTCTCTCTCTCTCTCTTTGGTTTAATTTTGAAGGAGGCGAGACAATTTGGTGTTCTTCGAGTGTTCCAATGCTGTAAAGATGAAGAAATGGTGTTAGATTACGTTAGGTTAGGTTGGGTTGGATTAGGTTAGGTAATAGTGTTAGTAATGGTGTTGAACTATTGGTAATACTGTAGAAATGGTGTTAATCTGCCTTCCTTCTCCTCCTCCTACAACTACTACTACTACTAACGCTACTACTACTACAAAAAAGAATAGTTACTTGGGTCACCTCGGCCGGAGTCAAGTAGTAGTAGTAGTAGTAGTCTCTCTCACTACTCACTACTCACCGTCACAACAGCTGATCTCTCATTCCTCCTCTTCCTCCTCCTCCTCCTCTTCTTCTTCTTGTGGACTTATATCAATTCCACTGCACTATTTATTACTATCCTGACTATTTCCCACCTCTTTTACCATTATCATAAGTATTTTCTCTCAATTTATTCATTCTAAAGAGGAAAATAAAAGTAACAAAAAATCCGGCAACTTTAGAAAGAGACTCCTTTGAAAATGTAAACAAAAGACTGCAAGGGCGGCAGGAGTAGTTAAAAAGTGGTTATTTTAATATATTCACCCATAGATCACCCCCATACACCCCTTCCACCTGTTACATAGCAGGTAAAGTGGAGGTGGAGGAGGTGGAGAGGCAGGTGGAGTGTGGAATAGAAAGAAAATACAATAAATCACAAAAAATATTCAAAACCACGTGGAAAATATTTTGTTTAATTTGGTGTGTCTCTAAGGTCAAAATTGTTCCCCAGGTCAGGTCAAGAGGTCAAGGGGTGAAGGATGGCGGCGTCTCAGCTGGTACAGGAGGCGTTGGTACGTAAGACAGCCGCCCACTCCCTACTATGGGGTAGCCGCTCCGCCGGGCTGCTGCTGGTCCTCATTGCTGTGTTCGCCTATGACCTGTGAGTGTTTGGAGGCTTAAAATAGTTGAAAAAAAGAAACAAATTAGGTTAGGTTTTAGTAATGGTCTTTTTTTCCTCTTTCTGTTTATTTTTTATTTTGTTTTTGTTTATTTGACTTTTTTGGTGTTTAAACTGATGTTCCTCATTACTCCTCTTTGCCTTTGACTTGTGAGTGTTTTAGGGCTTAAAATTAATAAAAAGAAAGAAAAAAATTAGGTTAGGTATTATAAATGGTCTTTTTTTCTCTCTCTCCAGTCCATTAACGTCATTTCTCTGTTATTTCCAACCTTACAAATACCTCACACATAATTCCCCACTTTTTTATCAACACCGCAACATTTTTCACCCAATTAACGTCATTTCTGTTATTTCCGAGCCAGACAGAACGGCGGAGTGAGTGGGTGGGGCCGGGCGTGGTGGTGGGGGTGCTGGAGTGTGTGTACGTTGCTGGCGGTGCTGCTGCTGCGTCTCCTGCTGTCCGCCCTCCTCCTCTACCTCACCCTGCCGCCCCTAGAGATGACCGACAAGCAGCGGCAACTCATGAACATCACTCAGAACGGTATGGGGTTAGGTTAGGTTAAGATTATTAGTATTTATTTGTTTTATTTAGTTATTTATGTATTTTTTGTTATCGTATTTTTTTATTTGTGTAGGTTAGGTTTCTGTGTGTTATATTGACCTTAATCACTCTTTTAAAGTTATTATCATTATTATTATTATTATTATTATCATTGTTGTTTGATCTTATTATTTTACTTATTCATTTATTTATCATCTTTTTATTGCTATTAGTTTTTTTACACCCCTCAAACACTCCGACCCTATTAGTATTCATATGACCCCACTGCAGAGTTCGGCTTCAAATCGTCAGCGCCGCAGCAGGCCAGCTCAACACCCGTGGCCGAGCAGAAGGTTCCTCTCTCCTCCCTCTTCTCCGCCACAGTGCGCACCCCCTCCCCTGCCCCCCCTCTCTCCCCCATCAACCTCACCGCAGCCTCCTGGACAAGCCTCTCGCCCCAGTCACCCCTTGCCAGCCCCACCTCGCACAACAGCAGCCTTGGTGAGTGTACGTGTGTGTGTGTGTGTGTGTACGTGTGTGTGTTTAGCCCCTTTCAGTTTTTGGATGCATTTTTTCCCATTTATTCTGCTTATTATTTGATTTTTCTACACTGGTATATCGTGTTGGGGTTAATATAGTGCAGACTCTGGCCGTTAATCTTCTGAGCTCCATAAACCGTTGCTAATGTCAATAAAAAGCATCTAATCCTATCCAAAAACAGGTTAAAATGTGTGTAAGTTTTCATCCAATGTATTTCTATTGTATTTTATTGTATTCTAGTCTATTTTTACCTTCTGTTCATATCTACACCTGTATTTAATCTTCAAGTTATTCTGTCTACCTCATTCTGTCTATTTTTTCTTCAGCGGAGTGTTCTATCTATTATTTTCAGGTTTGAGTGCCAGTGTGCTGAGTAGTGGCAGTGCCGGCTCTGTCACCGCTGATTCCTGGTCATTCCACCGCAGTCAGTCGTCTCTCCTTGATCTCTCATACCCTTTATTGATGGTAAGTACCCCTCTCTCTCTCTCTCTCAGGTTTTTTTGTCTTGTTCTGTGTTTCTTTTAATTTATTTTCTCTCTCTCTGTTTTGTTTCTTCTTTTCCCTCATTTCTTCGTATTTTTCCACTTTCTTTAGTTCCTCTCTCTCTTCCTTTCATATTTCTCTTATTTCTCATCCGTTCTTATATATTTCCTAACCTAATCTAACCTTTAATGTCAGTCAGTATATATCTCTCGTCTTTATTTACTTTACCTTAACTTAAATTCTGCCGTTCTTTCATTTTCTCCGTTTTATAATATTTCTCACTCCTTTCCCTAACCTAACCTAACCTTCCCCATCCTCTGCAGGGCGGCCAGACTCAGCCACACCCCCACCACATGTTCCAGCCCACCACACTGTCTGATTCGCTCCTCAGTCGCTCCCTCCCCCTGCCCACCACCCCCCCAGCCTCCCCCCCCAGTGCCGCAGTGATCAGCAATGAGGTGGCACTGCAGTCTTACCTCAGCCATCATAGGGAGAAGGAAAAACTGCGGCAGATTAGTACGTTTTTGTGTGTTTGTGTGTTTTGTTGGTGTTTGAGTGAAGTGTGTGTTTTTAAGTGTATTTTTTGATTTGTGGGTTTTTTTTATAGTGTTTTTTTCATGTGAAGGGTTAGATAATGTAGTTTTTTCAAAGTTTTATTGTGTTTTTTTTGTGTTTTTTTAGTCTATTTCTCATGTAAAAGGTTAAAAAATGTGTAGTTTTTTCAAGGTTGTATCGTGTTTTTTTGTGTGTTTTATCTTATTATCATTGGCATTTTATTGTGTAGTGCGTTTTTTTGTGTTTTTATTGTTAGATTTATGTGTTTATCCATGTTAATTATCTCATACTCATTTCCCCCTTCCCTGTGTGTGTGTGTGTGTGTGCGTGCGTGTGTGTGCGTGTGTGTGTGTGTTTCAGTGTGCCAGTGTGAGGGCGGCAGTTCTTCGCTATGGGGGTATGGGGGGTCGCCGCGCTCCACCCTGGCCGACCACGGTGCTTCTCTGCGCAAGACTGTCTTCCAATCAGCAACGAGGGACACTGGTAAGGCGCCGCTCCATTTAAAATCCTTCATTGATTCATTAATTTGCGTTATTTATTTATCCGTTTTTTTATTGATGTTTATTTATTCATATTTTATTTATTTATTTACATTACTTATTTTTTTTATTCTTTATTTACATTGTTCATCTTTTTATTTCTGATTTACGTTATTTATCTATTCATTCATTTATTTATTTATCCTTTATCAATATTATTTACTCATTTACATTACTTATTTATTTATTTATTTATTTATTTATTTATTTATTCATTTATTTATATATTTATTTTATTTCCTCCCCCCCCTATAGGTCAGGAAACCAGCTCAGCCGACAGCAAAAGTGACGACCCCAAGACCTCGGCCTCCTCCAGCAGCAGCGTCAGCAAGATATGGCGCAAGAGAGACGTCACCCCTGAACAACTCTTTAAGGTCAGCCCCACCACCACATCCCCTTAAAAACCACTTAATCCCCTTATAAAACCATCAAATACCTTCCTAACACCACCTGATTCCCTTTAAAAAGCATCTGATCTCCTTATAAACCATCTAATACCCTATCAGTCTCCCTTACAAACCACTTAATCTCCTTATAAACCATCAAATACCTTTCTAACACCCTGATCCTCTTTAAAAAGCATCCAAACTCCTTATAAACCATGTAATACCCTTCTAACACCACCTGATCCTCTTAAAAACCACTTAATCCCCTTAAAAACCACTTAATCCCCTTCTAACACCACCTGATCCCCTTAAAAGGCATCCAATCCCCTTAAAAACCATCCGATCCTGTTGCAGTTCACCGAGAACCTCCGTATATGGATGTCGGCCACTCTGCTGGTGCCGCTGGTGCAGAATATAGACGCCACGAACAAGGTGCTGCGCGGCGTGGCTCCCGAGATACAGATTGGTGCAGTGGGGGTTGATAAACTGAAGAAAACGGCACTAAATATTTCCGGACTGAAGCAATTGGCTGATGTAAGTGTTAGGTTAGGTTAGGTTAGGTTAGGTTAGGTTAGGTTAGGTTAGGTTTTTTTTATTTTTTATTTCTTATATGTATGAATTTATTTGTTTATTTATTTTTATTTTTCATTTTTAATCTTGACTCGTTTATCTTGCCTCTTTCATATCCTATAATTTACTATGGTTCTGTACATATTTCCTTATTTATTTCTTCCTTTTATCTTTTCCTTCCTTTACCTTCCCTCTACATCTCTTTACCCTCCCTCTACATCTCCCTTTTTTTTACCAATTTCCCTTTACAAACACCTTTCCTCATTCCTTTCTTTTATCTTTTCTTCCTTTACCTTCCCTTTACTTTACTATTTTCATCTTTCCTCATTCCTTTCTTTCCTCCTTTACCTTTCCTCTACATCTCCCTTTTTTTTTTACCAATTTCCCCTTAAAAACACCTTTCCTCACTCCATTCCCTATTAATTCAGCATCTTTGACCCCCCTTCCACATCCTCTGCAGGTGGTTCCCTTCCTTGACCTCCCTCTACATATATCTCCCTTTTTTTTACCAATTTCCCCTTAAAAACACCATTCCTCACCCCATTCCCTATTAATTCAGCATCTTTGACCCCCCTTCCACATCCTCTGCAGGTGGTTCCCTTCCTGGAGGTGACGGTGCACCAGGACTACTTGCTGCACCGCCTGAGGGAGCTGGCCAGTGGAGGGGCCATCTCTGCCTACCGCTGGAACTCAGGCAGCACGACCTTCAACAGCCGCCCTTGGAAGGAGGAGTACCCCAATGATACTGTGGTGAGGGACAGACGCACAGACACACACACAGACAGAGAGACGCACAGACAGACAGACAGAGAAAGAGAGAGGGAAAAAAGGTATTAGAGAGAGAGACAGACAGACACACACACACAGACAGAGAGACAGTTACTAGAGAGAGATAGAAAGGCAAAGAAAGGAGATAGAGAGGGAGAGGGAAGAAAGGGGGAGAAACAGACACACAGACAGAGAGAGAGGGGGAAAAAAGGTACTAGAGAGAGAGAAAGGCAGGGAAAGGAGATAGAGAGGGGAAAAAAGGGAAAAAAAGGTACTAGAGAGAGAGAAAGGCAGGGAAAGGAAATAGAGAGGGAGATAAAGAAGTAGAGAGAGAGAGAGAGAGAGGCTGTTTGCATAATACTAAAAAGAACAATAAAGAAACTAAACTACATGAAAGAAAGAAAGAGATAGCAAGCAAAAGAGAGAGAGAGAGAGAGAGAGACATCAATCATACTTACATCCTCCCTACCACATCCCAACCACCACCACCACCTACCACATCTCTCCACCACATATACCTCCTCCATCTACATCCTGCACTGCTCTCTACACCTTCAGATTTTGCTACACCTGTTCGCCATGCACCTGGACCAGCAGCTTCCCCCAGACATAGCCCAGCCCGAGGGAAGGATGTTTTCAAGTACCCACGTCATCAAGGCCCCAGAGAAACCACCCAAAACCACCCACCGCCCTCTTCTTTATCTTAGCCAGGTGTGTTATTTGTTCATTCGTAAAGTTATATTCTGTACGTACTTGATGCTGCTGCTGTGTGTGTGTGTGTGTGGGTGAACAGAGGGTAGATAGATGTTAAGAGGTTCCTTGCCCATTTGCTTTGTCTTGCCATACTCAGAACTAGACTATGCTGTGTGTGTGTGTGTGTGTGTGTGTTTCTAAATGACTTCTCTATTTTGGTTTGGTATGTTTTAAGTCGTTTTCCTTCACTAAACCGACAAATTCTTGCATGAAAAGGAACGAAAACTAAAACACACAAAAAAAGGAACAAAAACTGGAAAATGCACAAAAAAAAGGAACGAAAACTGGAAAATACACAATAAAAACATACAAAAACTGTAAAATCCACAAAAAAACATACAAAAACTATAAAACACAAAAAAAAATCATACAAAAACTATAAAACACACAAAAAAAACATACGAAATCCATAAAACACACAAAAACACACACATTAACACCTTCCCACCTTTTGTCCCTTTCCTCCCCCTAACCTAACGCACATTTCCAGGTGACCCCGCCCCATGTGAAGGTCGTGCTGCCCCCAGACGAGGAGTGCGACGTTGGCAGCGGACGCAACAACCTCACACACGCACTGCTGCTCTTCATTCACCACGTCATTCACTGCCAACACTCACGAATCGCTAATATAAATTTATCCATGTCGGGCGTGAATCTTTCGTGGGTCATTGCCGAGGATAAGGTCAAATCGCCCCTTCTGTGACCTCCTTTGACCTCTGACCTTTGACCTTTTGTAGTGTGCAGTGGCTGGATTTTGACCTTACTTGACCTGGATGGGTTAGTTTTTATGTGGGGTGATTGGAAGGTTTGTCTTGTTTTTCGCTTTCTTTCTTTTCTTCCTTTTTCTTGTTCTGTCGCATTCTCTTTCTGTTTAGTTGTCTTTCTTTCATTATCTTTCTTTTTTTCTCTTGTCTCTCTTTCTTATTCTGTTTCCTCCTCTTGTTCTTTCCTTTTTTCTCATTTTCTTTCTTTCGTTCTCTCACTTTCTCTCTCTTTCTCTTGTTCTCTATCTCATGTCTCTCTCTGTCTCTCTCATTTTTAACACACCTCTGATTTCTTAGTTTAAAGTGTGTGTGTGTGCGTGTGTGTATGTATGTGTGTGTGGCTAATCTAGTCACACACACACACACATACACACACGCACATGGATAATTTTAAGCACATATAGCACATTTCCATCATGATTTGTGTGTGTGTGTGTGTGTGGGTAGTGCCAGTGAGTGCCAGTGTAAGTGACAAGGTTTGCTAGAGAGTCACAGTGCCAGTATTAACCATTTCTTCAATATGTACCTTTTTCTGAAGACACATTTGTAGTCTATCTTTACCTGGTGACAGTGGTGTTGTGTTATGGCCATTACTTCCTCAGCAGCTTCAGATGTAGTGGTGTTGTGGTGATGATCAAAGTACAACACCGATCTCAGGTTAAGATGGATTGTAACACTAGAAATTTGTCTCAGAGGAAGTGACTTAGTATAGGATCTCTGTTGATTGTGGCTCGGACCTCACTTAAGTTCTGTTGTGTTTGCATAGAGAGTGTGTTAGGATGAGTGTTGCATTGACAGACTAAACAAGAAAGTGCGTTTGTGTGTGTGTGTGTGTGTGTGTGTATTGACAAGTGTTTGGTTGACAGACTGACGGAAAAAAATGTGTGTGTGTGTGTGTGTGTGTGTGTGTGTGTGTGTAGCAGTGATAAAACTCATCCTTTTTTCGTGTCAAATTGAAATGTTTAGGAAATCATCTAAGTTAACATTAAGGTAGATTTTTTAAGTGTATTTTTAGTGGTATTTATTTGTCCCATGTCATTGTAGTGTTAAGAAGTTGTTTACCATGTGAAGCAAACATCAAGACAAGCAGTGTGCAGCATTTGTGCCTCATGACTCTGGGTATAAAGATTTTTGTACTTATTTATAGTTTTTTTATATATTTAGTTCCATGAATGGCCAGATGTGTGTGTGTGTGTGTGTGTGTTTTGATCAAGGAAAGAGAGAGAGAGTGTGTGTATGTGTGTGTGTGAGAAAGAGAGAGAGAGTGAGTGTATATGTGTGTGTGTGCGTGTGTGTGTTGATGAAGGGCATAAGGCAAAGGAATGGGTTCAGATACTCTATCTTTATTAGTTTATATGTCACAGTGGTCAGTCATAGTTTGGGTTATGCACTAACTAACGTTTTACAAAAATTTGCTACATCTGTTAATTTATTTTTTTATTTGGCTTTTTTTGGGGGGAGTCTATATTTTTTTTTCCCATTCTTGTCTCCGCTAACAACAGGAATACAAAGAAAAAACGGAAGGAAGGCCTGGAGGGGAAAACCAATCCTTACGCCACACACACACGTACACACACACACGCACACACACACACACACACGCACACACTCGCTGACAAACAAATTTACAACACTTTACATGAAGATCACTGGACAATAATAAATCCATAGTCAATATTAACACAGATCCTTAAACATGTCACCTTTCTTAGACAAAATTCTAGTCAATCCATCTAAACCTTCTAAAATTGATGTTGTTGAGATAATACCTTAACTACAACATCAATTTAAGTTAAGTTAGATTTTAAGAAGAGAAATTTGTCTAAGGAAACATTACATATTGAAGAATCTGAATAGGTGTCCCGTTTTTTTTAATAATTGGGGTGTTTTTTGAGGGTGTGTGTTGGCGGTGTGTGTTGGCAGCGCAGCGTAAGCATCAGTAAGTAGCCCACGATAACCCAATGAACCAGGCTAATCATAATATCACAATAGTTATTTTTGCAGACTCAGCCGCAGGAAAGAGACACTGCGGAGGGAAGGAAGGAAGGAAGGATGGATAGAAGGATAGAAAGTCTGTGTTTTAAGGTACATCATTCACTCTCACTCTCTCTGTCTCTCTCTCTCTCTCTCTCTCACAGTTTTGATATGATATAAAGTTGAAATTCTCACATAATTTGCTATACTTTAATTGCCAACTTTCTCATCTACTGTTCCTTTCTTTTTTTTGACTCCCTCACTGACCCCTGACCTCTCATTGACCTTTAGTGACCCAATTAGCCAGTGACCTTGTTTGGTTTTTACCTCAAATGGTACGTTACACATACACACACACACACACACACTCTGCTACCTGTTTTCTTTCTTTTCTTTCTTTCTTTTCCTTACAGTTTTGGGTGGAGTGTATTAAGAGTGGAATACAGAAGTGGAAGAGAAAGGCGGAAGAGATTAATGTAAGTGTTCGCGTTGTTTTCTTGTTTGTTTTTCGTAAGGTTTCTAAAATTTGCGTCGTTTTTTTTTGGTTTTGTGTATTTTTTTTAGGGTCCCAGTTGTCGTATTTTTCGTTTTTTTTCATTCTGTTTCTTTAATGTTATTTTTGACGTTTTATTGTTCATTTGTAAACTTTATCTTATTTTATTTCCTTTAATCTGATTTAGACAACATAATTATTTCAATCATGTGCGTCAAGGTTAATATGTCTGTTTTATACGCACATAACACCCAAGGCAGCAGTAGCGTGTGTACATGGCCCCTCTCACTCACTCACTCTCTCTCTCTCACTCTCTCACTCAAGAAATGTAACAGCAAAAGTTTGAAGTTACAGTAGGCAGGAGTGCTTGACTGGAGTGGCTGGAGGGGAGTGGCTTGGCAGGGCAGGGCAGGGCAGGGCAGGGCAGGGCAGGGCAGGGTATGGCAGGGTTATAATGCTTTGTTTTGGGCACCAGTACCAGACTGGTTAAGACAGTAAAGGGTGGCATGTGTCTATATCTATGTATTCTGTGACACTTACTCGCTTTCTTTATCTTTCTTTCTTTTCTCTCTTTCGTCGCTGCTGTTTTTTCACTCTGATTGAGATAATGAGGGTTTATTTTATCTATGTATTCTGAAACACTTACTCCCTTTCTTTCTTTCTCTATCTTTCTCTCTCTCTCTCTCTCTCTTGCACTAGAAATGTTAAAAAAAGCATTAAAAACCACGTCACTTCACCACGACAGTTTTCAGAAGTGGTTTGGGTATGTCTCCTCTTCGTAATGCAAGAACCACACCACTCTTTCACCAATAATCAAGAAAAACACTTAAAAAACCTCCTCGTGATGCAAGAACCCCACTAATCTTTCACTTTCAAACCTCGTAATGCAAGAACCACCCCTAATGTTTCACCAATAATACAAAAAACACTTTAAAACAACCTCCTAATGCAAGAACCACCCTAATCTTTCACCAATAATACAAAACACACTTTAAAAACCTCCTAATGCAAGAACCACCCCAGTCTTTCACCAATAATTAATAAAAACACACTTGAAAACCTGCGTCACTTCAGCTGTAGCCTCTGTCATTACAAAGTGTCCCAGCAGCAGCACAGTGACAGAATACACACACCTTATTATTGCTGGGATATGGTTAAGCCACAGGGATATGCACTGCCCCCCCCAGCCACCCCAGGGAGATAGCACAGCCCAGGCACACTCCCTCAGGGCCAGAGAGTGCCGAGGAATATACGCAGTGCCACAGTGTAAAGGGGGGGGGAGGAGGAAAAGTGTTTTGATATATGGTTGTTGATCAAAAAAGTTTAGCACCTTTTCAAATAAGGAGCAAAAAGTAGTCAAGATTCTTAGTCACTCTTTCACTGACTACCACCACCACCACCACCACCACCACCACCACCTTCAGGAGAGAGAGAGAGAGAGAAGTTAATGAAAATGTAAGAAAAATGGATGAAAAGGGAAGGGAAATGAATGAAAAAGGGAAGAAAATGAAGGTAGATGATAAAAATGAACTTAAAAGAGATGGAAAATGGGGATAATGAACTTAGATAGATAGATAAGATGAACTAGAGAGACAAAAGAAAGAGAGAGAGAGAGATCTAAACACCTTTTTATTTGGTCGGTAGAAGATTAAGAAGATAAACTAATGTACACACACACACACACACATATATACTACTATTTCTCAAACTCTCTTTCTTTCTATCTTTATTTCCTCCTGCCAACTTACTTTCTCTTCTCCCTTCTCTTAATATTTGAAGTCTAGCTGATGCAAATATATCTTTTTCTACCTCTCCCAGTCCATCCCAGTCTATCCCAGTACATCTCAGCCTTTCCCAGTACATCTCAGCCTTTCCCAGTATATCCCAGCCTTTCTCTCTCCATCCTAGCCTTTCCCAGTTTATCCCAGTGCATCCCAGTGCATCCCAGTCTCTCCCAGTGCATCCCAGCTTCTCCCAGTACATCCCAGCTTCTCCCAGTGTGTTTAAATGCCCTTCTAGTACAAAGTAAACATTTTTTGTGGCACTAATGACATTGAAAAGGAATGCAAGAATATTTAAAGAAGTTGCATGTATTACCTATCATTTTATTCACAGGGTATAGATCACTTTAGGGGTGAGGAGGGGTGACATTGGCTGGGAAAATAACAATGGTAGTTCTGTCAGTGGTGGAGGAAAATAATTATTGAGGGAAAAAATAGAAGGAAGGGTTTATTTTATGGTTTTTAGGTAGGCAGTTAAATTTGTGAAGGAGAAAGAAAGAGAGAGAGAGAGGGAGAGGAAGGTAAGTGTGATGAGGTGGTAGTAAGGAAAGAGAATTAGAGTTAAGGGAGTTAGTGAAAGATAAAGAGTAAAGATTGTAATGCTGGAATTGAGATAAATATGAGAAAAAGAAAGATTTGAGAAGGTTTATAGTGAAAGAAGTGACGTAAAGTTAATTAGAGAGAGAGATAAGGCAGAAAGATAGTTTTAATGAAGGAATTAAAGAAAGAGAGACATAAGAGTGAAAGATTAAAATGAAAGACATGAGAGATAAACAGTTAATAGATAAGATAAACAGGTAATAAGAGAGAGAGAGATAAGGCAGAAAGAGGCTTTTAAATGAAGGAATCAAATACAACAATATGAAAGAAATGGGAAATAAAAAAAACAAGAGAAATAGAACAAAAAAATAAGAAATAAAAAAGACACAGATGGAAGTGTACATACAGATGGTGTGGTGGTGGACAGGTGGTTGGGTGAGCCAGCTGCGGGAATGACAGGGTGACTCATAAGTTTTTCTAGACTATTGGTTACTCACATGAATAAATGAAGTTAGTTGTTTTTTCCTTTTATACACCAGACAAAAATACTGTTCATCTATGTTACAAAGGTCAGTGGCGGGAAGATATGCCCAGAAAATATAGATTGCGGCCTTAGGGTAGGGAGGGGGGAGGGGTGGGGGTGGTTACTGTACTGGGGGGAAGCAAAACTATGGGTCATTTGGGGACATACACACACACACGCACGCACGCACACATACACAGCACGCACACATACGCACACAAGTTCCGACAGTGTATTTTGCAGGTTTTTTTTATTCCGATATGAATTGTTCCTCTATAAAACATTGAATATTTTGATAAGATTTCTGTTTTTTATTATGGTACAACGATGGATGTATTTGTGGATGTCATTATATTAAAGCTTTTTGTGGGGTTAGGAAGGGGGAGGGAATATAACTAGAATTATGTATTTTTTTGTTGTTTTTTGGGGTTGTTTTTTGTATGATGATGAGAGTAAAAATTTGCATCGGTGAATTGTAAAAACTAAAGAAAGAAACGAAAAAGCGAAAGAAAAGGAAGAAGAAAAAAAAGGAAAATGATAGAAAAGGAAGGAAAAAAAAGAGAAAAATGGAAAATATTATATAACTGACTAAACTAAAGATTAAACTAAGACTTATGTTTAAATTATTCTTTTTTTTTAGCAGAATAATCAACTTGTGAAGCAAACACTGGCAAAGCAACTAACCATTATTATTATTATTATTATTATTATTATTATTATTATTATTATTATTATTATTATTATTATTGATCTCTGAGAGGAAAAATAGAGGAATTTCTTAACAATTAACACGGAAGAGAAGGAGGAGGAGGAAGAAGAAGAGGAAGAGGAGAAGGAAGAAGACATAGATTAATAAAGAAAAATATATAAAAAGATAAATAAAAGATTGCAAATTTTTAATCTAATAAAACCAAAAAAAAGAGAGAGAGAGAGAGAGAGAGAAAAAAAAAAAGAATCAAATAAACAAAATAAACACAGCAATCGCAAAAAAAAAAACATGAACGTGTGTGTGTGTGTGTGTGTGTGTGTGTGTGTGTGTGTGTGTGTGTGTGTGTGTCACCCCAGTGGTATTGGGAGACAGGTAATGGGGTGGGTGATGGGGGTTTTGGGGGGGCCGGGGGGGGTGTAAGCTCGCACAATGGGGGTTAGCTATGGGGGGTATGGTTAGTTTAGGTTAGGTAGGGTGTGGTAGGGGGGGGTGGGGGGGTTGCGAGCTAAGTAATGTCTGCATAGGTGTGGTGCTGTGGGTAAGTGAATTAATATTAAAATTGACTCTACTTTTCTCTCTCTCTCTCTCTCTCTCTCTCTCTCTCTCTCTCTCTCTCTCTCTCTCTCGTGACCTGTTGGCAAGTCTGAGGTCATTAGGTCATTTGAGGTCATCGTTTCTTGACCTTTAAAGAGACAATGTTGTTTTTCTTTATTGATGTTATTATTAAATGTCATTTTTTTTGTTATATGTATTTGAATGACTCATATTGTTATTGTTATTATTTTTTACAGGTTCTATTATTACCGTTATTATTATTATTATTATCATTGTTGTTATTATGATAGTGTAGTTATTATTAATATTATGTATTATTATTGTTATTATTATTATTATTATTATCATTATTATTATTATTATAACAGTTATTATTGTTATCATTGTTATTATTATTATTATTATTATTATTGTTATTGTTATTATTATTATTATTATTATTATTATTATTATTATTATTATTTCTCATGTTTACCACCACAATATTAAATTAAAGACAACAACTTATACAAATACAAATTACAACATGGCAGTACCAACACTAATAATAATAATAATAATAATAATAATAATAATAACAATAATAACAACAACAACAACCACAACACTACTAATAATAACAACAATAATGATGATAACAGTAATAATAAAAGTAATAATAATGATAATAATAATAATAATGATAATAATGATAATAATGATAGTGATAATAATAATAATAATAGCAGTAATACCAAGCATAGTCAATCAAAAAAAAAAAGAAAGAATCCCAAAAAATATGCTATAAAGGAAACAGCCGCTGCTGCCGCTGCTACTGCTGCCGCCGCCGCCGCTGCTACAATAAATCGACAACAATCATTTGGACATTGAAAAAAGAACTGTATATAATAATAATAGTAGTAACCCACAGTATGTATAGAGACGGGAAGCTGGTCATCATTTTTTTTGAAGTCTTTTTTTTTCTTTTTTTCATATTTTCTGGCTGACCCTCAACCTTTGACCCTGATCCCTGACCCCTGACCCCTGGAACCAGCTGGGGGGGCGGAAAAATAGGTACACACACATAGGGGAACTTTTTCTGGCCGTCTGTCCCTAAAAATCAGCCAGCGAGGGGGGGGGAGGGCGGTGAACAATAGAATCAGGGCGAACTCTTGACCCTTAATAAACGACCCTTAATAAACCAGGTCAGGGCGAGGGGGGGGGTAGGGCAGGATATGCACGTTTATAGAGCAGTGTAACCCTCAGCCCATATTAATTGATTGTTATGTATGTATATATATATTTTTTTTAAAGTTTGTAGTGTTAAAATGCATCTTAACGTAAAATTATTGTACCTAAACCACCATCTTGTCTGCAGCTTGAGATGTGCTGGTGTTGAGGTGATGGCTTCAGTACAACACCAATAAATGAAGGTTAAGATTAAGACTAGAAATTCGTCTCAGAAAAGAATACATACTTAAGAATCTGCATTAGTATGGGGCCTAAAAATTTTTCAACCCTTATCCAAACCTCAAAGAAAAATATATATATATAAAAAAAAAAGTTAGGAAAAACAGGGTAGTTATAATATATCCCTGAAATTTAAAACCCTAATGAAAAGAGTTAAAAGGAATCACAAATAGGGTACAATTTTCCCTAATTCACCCCTAAGCCAACCAGACAGACAGACATACGTACGTACACACAGACACTGCCCAACACTTCCTGACAGACCAAGAAACATAAGGAACTGGGGAAGATTTATACAGGGTGTCCCAAAAGGAGTTCGGGTCAAGGTGGGTCATTGGAAAACCTACAGGGTGTCTCGGGAATGAAAGTTTGGGGGTTTTTAAGGGTTTTTTAGGGTTTATATATGCGTGATAGGGTGTGTGTGTGTGTATATGTGTGTGTAGGCTGGTGTGGTATACAGATTAATCTTTCATTTCTCCAAGTGTGTGTGTGTCTACTTTTTTGGGTCACCCTGTATAGACAAAGGTAGATACATGTTGGTATTTGACGTTGAGTGGTGTCCTTCCTTCTGACACACCCTGTACACACACTGCACTGTTGCCAGACACTGCTGGGGTCAACAAACACAAGACTTCACCACTCTGAGTGACCCTAAAGCAAAGCACTGTACAGGGGAGGTCACCCACAGCGACCCCACTTCCCCCGGGGCAGGTCAGGTCAACACGCGACCCCACCTGACACAAGAGAAGCAAGAATCACAATAAAAATTAAAAAAAGGAGCAAAAAACATCAATGAATTTTCAGTCTGCCAGATTCCTTAGGTGGAAGAAGTGATGTGGACCGTACCCCCCCAACCCTCCCACCCTTCCCCCTCTGGTCTCGGATCTCGGGTCACCGCTGCCGCCGCTGCTGCCGCGCGCCGCTGGTCAGTGCCAGACGCAGACACAGGCAAGGTCGTCACATCATCTTCTCATCGAATGTCGGAGATGTTTGCCTTGGAACCAAAAATTCTAAGAAGTTCGTTTTCATAATCTTCAATGTTCCGCTTCATCAGGTCCATGCACGGCCCAAGCAGACGCTCAAACGCCTCCACGTCCAGGACTGTCACAAACAAACAGACAAACACACTGGTCAGCAATCCTTCTCCTTTAACCAAGACACAGGAAAGCAGCTGGCCAGGGGAAACAAATGTAATCTAACTTAATCAATTCTTTTCCTTTAAGTAACATAGGGAAAAAATATACCTAACCTGACCTAACCTAGTAAATCCAACTAACTAATCTAGTCAACAAATAAACAAATCAATTCTTTCTTTTATCTAACAGGGGAAAGCTGGCCGAGAGGAATAGAAATGGTGACAATAAAAGGCCCACTATTTGCCAGTCCTCTGAAAGGTGAACCAAGTTGGAAGAAGAGAGACAGGTAGGGCAAGCCACAATAAACCTTTAAAAAATCAATAACTCAATATCCTAATCCTTGAAAAAGTTGTAAATCAGTAAATAATGAATAAAATCTAGCATAACCACCTCTATGTACAAGTAAACAGGGAGAAGGTGAATAGAAACAGTGTAATGACTCACATGCAACCTTTGTCTTGCCCACAGCAAACACCGAAGCAGCTCTTGCCTTCTTGGTCACCAGCGCCAACTCACCAAAGTAACCACCCACTGTGACCCGACTTATCTGCAGCGCAAGGCCATGTTGAAGGTCAGTGGGGGGAGAGAAAGTGTTGTTTGGGTTTTTAAGGGTGTTTTTTGTTTTTTAAGGGTGTTTTTTTGTTTTTTTAAGGGTGTTTTTTTTTTTTTTGATTTTTGGAATGTTGTGAAATTAGGAAGTTATGTTTGTGCATGTAGATGAACACACACACACACAGGAAGATGAAAAAGAGTCAATGTTTAAAGGACACAAAAAAGTACAGTTTTCCACATCGAATTGTAGACACTTGTAATGATCAAAAAGCGGATATTATTCCACCAACCAATACCCACAAACTCAAGAAAATATTGGATAAATGGAGATACAGAAACAGAACACTATGAACCCGACTCCAACCCTACAACAACAACAACAACAACAGTCAATAAAACACAGTCCGTCCATACCTCCTTCTCCTGGTTATCATCTTTGGTCATGATAACCCGCACTGTTCCGTCCTCCACGAAGAACATGCCGTCCCCAACATCTCCCTGCATGATGATCCTCTCTCCGTCATTGTAACTCTTCGTCACCAGCGCGTCGGCAAGGTTCATTCGCTCATATTTCTGTTGTGCAAAGGTAGAAGGAAGTGTTATTGAGATTTTCAGAGCCTTGGGAGATAGAAATTAGTGTTATTGGGCAGTAAGGGGTTTGTGTGTTTATATTTTTGTTGTGCTAAGGTAGAAGGAAGTGTTATTGAGATTTTCAGAGCTTTGGAGATAGAAATGTGTGTGATGTGGGTAGTTATGTGTGTTATTGGGCAGTAATGTGTGTTATTGGGCAGTAAGGGGTTTGTGCGTTTATATTTTTGTTGTGCTAAGGTGGAAGGAAGTGTTATTGAGATTTTCAGAGCTTTGGGAGATAGAAATGTGTGTGATGTGGGTAGTAATGTGTGTTATTGGGCAGTAATGTGTGTTATTGGGCAGTTATGTGTGTTATTGGGCAGTAATGTGTGTTATTGGGCAGTAATGTGTGTTATTGGGCAGTAAGGGGTTTGTGCGTTTATATTTTTGTTGTGCTAAGGTGGAAGGAAGTGTTATTGAGATTTTCAGAGCCTTGGGAGATAGAAATGTGTGTTATTGGGCAGTAATGTGTGTGATGGGGGTAGTAATGTGTGTTATTGGGCAGTAATGTGTGTTATTAGGCAGTAAGGGGTTTGTGCGTTTATATTTTTGTTGTGCAAAGGTAGAAGGAAGTGTTAGGGGTGATTTTTAGAGCCTTGGGAGATAGAAATGTGTGTGTTATTGGGCAGTAATGTGTGTTATTGGGCAGTAAGGGGTTTGTGTGTTTATATTTCTGTTGTGCTAAGGTGGAAGGATGTTTTGTTGAGACTTTTGCAGCTTTGGGGATAGAAAAATGTTGTGTAAAGGTGGAGAGGAAAGAGAAATTTAACTGCAGAAAGAGGAAAAAACAGAGAGGAAAGAAATTTAACTGCAGAAAGAGAAAAAACAGAGAGAAGAGAAGTTGAACTGCAAAAAAGACAAAAAAACAGAGGAAAGAAAAATTTAACTACAGAGGAAAGAGAAAAAACTAGAGAAAAGAAAAATTTAACTACAGAAACAGAAAAAAACAGAGAAAAGAAAAACTGAATTACAGAAACAAAAAAACAGAGAAAAGAAAAATTAAACTACACAAAGACAGAAAAAGAACTAGAGAAAAGATAAATTTAACTACAGAAACAGAAAAAATTAGAGAAAACAAAAACTAAACTACAGAAAGACAAAAAAAGGACATCTATCTATCCACCTACCTATCCCTTCACCCCCCCATCCCCCCCCACCCTTACCTCCAGTGTCTTCAGCATGGGCACACTCTCCAGCAGACACTCGTACATCTTCCTCTTCCTGCAGGCGGATTTGAGCAATATCCTCCTGAAGGTGTTGCGGTCCATGGCCCAAAGCGACCCTGAGGACACCGCCTGAATAGTGGCGGCCCTGGGCAGGTTGTACATCAGGGCCAGCTCCCCAAAACTACCGGCATTGTCATATTTGCCCACCATTATCGGTTCAGGGTCGTGGTCCCCTTTGACGAAGATGTTGTAGACGCCCCTGTGGGAGGTCAAAGGTCGTTAAGGGTCATTAAGGGTCAGAGGGGTAGGAAATGGGTGTTTTAGGGTGTTTTTTGGTGTGTTAAGGTGTTTTTTGGTGTTTTTTGGTGTTTTAGGGGTGTTTTATGGATGTTTTTTGGGGGTCAAAGGTCGTTAAGGGTCGTTTAGGGTTGTTTAGGGTCGGTGGGGTAGTTAAGGGGTGTTTTAGGGTGTTTTAAGGTGTTTTTTGGTGTTTTTGGTGTTTTTGGTGTTTTATGGATATTTTGGGGGGTTAAGGGTTGTTAAGGGTCAGAGGAGTAGATGAGGGGTGTTTTAGGGTGTTTTTTTGGTGTTTTAAGGGTGTTTTTTGTGGTTAAGGGTTGTTAAAGTGGATATTAAGGGTTGCTAAGGGTCAGGGGGTAGAAAAGGGGTGTTTTAAGGGGTGTAATGGATATGTAATGTTTTTGTTTTGTTTGTTTTTGTTTGTGGTTGTAAAGTTGTTAAGGTCTCTCTCTCTCTCTCTCTCTCTCTCTCTCTCTTGCACTAGATACAGGAGAGAGAGAGAGAGAGAGAGAGAGAGAGAGAGAGAGAGAGAGAGAGAGAGTGTACAGTCATCCTATTCATTCTGCTTGCATCGTTTATCATTTTCAAGTTGGTGTGTGTGTGTGTGTGTGTGTGTGTGTGTGTGCGTGTGTGTGTGTGCGTGTATACTCAGTCATTGATATGTACGTGCTTTGCTTGGAGAGCCTGCACACACACACACACACACACACACACACACACACACATACTAATACACACCCTTAAAAGTACTCTCCCTCCAAAAAAAACACATAAAAAACTCACAGTGGAAAAACTAGAATAAATAAAATAAAAGGAGTCTAAAAAGTATAACAAAAAGAACTGAAGATGGAAAAAAAGTTGAAAAAAAGTAAAAGGAATATCAGAAAAAGTCTTGAAAATCCCTTTTTTTTAATGACGTAGTTGAAAAAAGGTTAAAAAAACAAAAAGAATGAAAAAAAAAAAAAAACAGAAAAGTCTTGAAAACCCCCTTTTTAATAACATAGAAGTTGAAAAAAGCAAAAAAAAAAAATCAAAAAAACTCTTGAAAAACCCCCTTTTTAATAACACAATTGAAAAACAGTACAACAATAAACAAAAACCGTCTAAAAAATATACAAAAACAATCTAAACAGCCTAAAAAATATACAAAAACAATAAAAAAAGTAAAAAACAGCCTTGCAAACCTCTAATATAACTAATTAACTCACGATTCAATGACATAGAAGTTGTCGCCGTCATCTCCCTGCTTGATGACATACTCCCCGTCAGTCACCACTCGCTCAAACATTGCGTCCAGCACCTCTGACATCTGGTCCTG